>JAGFPH010016383.1:7647-19409 GCA_018207615.1 Philaenus spumarius
CCCAACCCAACCCAACCCAACCCAACCCAACCCAACCCAACCCAACCTAACCTAACCTAACCTAACCTAGTTATTAGGGATATCTTTCCCTCAATATTGTTTTTATTGATATTATTTATATTTTCAAGAATAATTTGTGGAACGTTAATACAAAGTGAAAAAATATTTTTGTTTTATTTATATTTTTTTATTGAAGAGCTTTTTTGTTAGGATAGTCATTTATTGAATAGTGTACAGCAATAACTGTAGGAAAAACTTTAATTCAAAATTTGCTATCGGATTGAGAAAAATAAGTTTACAGAAAACATCAGAGCTGTACTATCCATCATGACCTAAATGTCTGATGTATATTACTGCAGTCATTATTTGGAGAGTATATTATTAGCGGATTTCCATAGGAAAAATGAGCTTGTGCAGTGGCCCTTATGGTAAAACCCAAGGTCGGGAGTAGCAAATGAGCACCGATCATGATCCCCAGAAAACGTTTTGGGGTGTCATTAAAAATCATACATATATATGTGTTCGCACTCTAGCGGCCGCATTTTAAGTCCGATTTGGTTCAAAATGTGGTACACATGTTGGTTGTCTACGTCGCTCGGACGAGTTCGTTAGCCAAAAGAATCCAACAATCGGAAGTACGTTTTATGACCGGAAGTAACTGTTTTTTAGAGGTTTTTCCTACGAGAATGAATTTTTTTTAGTTTTTTCTACAAATATAAATGTAGGATGTTATTCTGCACATTTTTTTTTTACGCGAACTTATAGCTCGCTTGGTTCCTCCAAAATCGATCAAAACGTAAAATACCATACAAAGCCATGTGGCGGATTCTACCGTGGGGTTGGCGCGCAAAGCACGCAATGCTTTGTGTGTTGAAGATACTACCAATACGGGGGTTGGCGTGCGAAGCACGCAATGTTTTGTGTGTTGAAGGCACTCCCAATATGCGGAATGGCGTGCGAACCATTTTGCAGCTATTCAGCACCGTCGTGAATAGACCTATTTCCCAAATTGTCGGTTGAAACCCTAAAACATAGGCCTACAAACTTAGTTTTGGAAATTTGCTCAACTCACGTCAGCGGTCCAGCTGCGTGGTCGAATTATTTTATTTGGAAGAATATATTTGCTTTCAGAAAACAATTACAACAATTTTTTGCACGTTAGAATAAAACTACTGTGAATAGGAGCCGACGCAGTTAGTTCAAGCCTCCATAAGTCCCGTGGTATCAACTAAACTGTAAACGGACTAGTCACTTGGACTCAGCTCGGCACGTCCACACTGTTTGCATAGAATGCAATCGTGCGTGAACGCAGCCGTCTCGCGCATTCCCACTTGTCCACAATTTGGAATTTCAATTGAACGCTTCCTTGTTAATTAATGTACGTATATCGAATGAACAGACGAATCAAATAGACGTGAAGAAATAAGTGTTGTTTATATTTTGTTAACTGCGACGATAACTCGAGAAAATACTGAACACTAACAGTGAACACAGACAAAGGAAGAGTTCGCTACAAGGCGGTTGACTACAAGGGACGGAAACTATTTGTAGGTTTTAGAAACAGGTTGATATTGTCTCTCTTTGCCAATTTGTTGACGATTTTATTATTTCAGGATTAAGTAAAGTTATGTGGAATTTAATTAAAGAAAATCCCAATTAATTAAATAAAACTATTCAAACATACAACTGATTTCGTCCATTGGCTTTAGTACTTCAACAAAACTAAAATAAATATTAAAACGTGTCCAGTACAGTATAATCAATCGTTTACTGGTTCCATATGCTACGTATTAATACAGTATGCGCGTAAACTGTCTATAGCGGAGAGAGTAGAAATGAGTATCCCTGTCTTCATTCTTTCTCGAAAACCGTTTCAACTCTCCACTCGATCAAGCCAACTTATACTACCACACTGCGCATGCGTGCATTAGTGGATCCATTGGGGAGGCAGTGGAGGCCGCAGCCCCCTCCTTTGGGTTATTATATTTTTGTTTTGTTTAGTCGTCTAAATGGCAGACTGCTCAATTGAGTAGCCTCAGACAACAAAACTTGTATCGAATATTTCACCCACTAAATATTATCCAATCTCAATAAAACAAAAAACGAAAAATTGGAAAGGAAATGTTTTAAACTTTAAGTTTTGTATTTACAAATTTCTTCTAAAATGTATGTTTACATAAAAAATTGTGTAATCGTCGTGGTAAAATTGTACTTGTCTAAATCAACCGATGCCGTGCGAGAAAGCACAAGCAAATGACTCAAACTCGTCACTTTTTAAAGGTACATAACCGTTGGACAGACTTGTTTTGAGAAGAAGATATGGGACTTGTTGGACAATAAGGACTCCATTGGATTTGTTAAGATTTTAACTTTCTACCACGATCTTCTAATCATTCGTCACTCTTAAATTTTTTTAGGAATTAAGTTTTTTGTAAACCCTTGCAATTGGATAGTTTTCAACCAATGAGAAAGCACTTTTTGCAATCGATGTATCTATTACAAATCGATATATTTGTATAATGATTTTTATATCCGTTTGAAGGGTAAGTTCAATATTTTCGTTTGTTATAAGGAAAACCTGGTTTAGTGTTCCGAGGCTATTCGGGTATTTCCGTGAAATATGCACATTTCCAACGCCCTAGGCGCGTTAGCTGCTACCTTTTCCCTTCTGGCTGGAACTGTATACTAACTAGCCTATATGTTTGTGAGAATTTTGTTTAATTGTTCTAATTTAGTGAAATAAGTTTATAGAAAAAGAGTGTTAAAAATTTTCAAGTATACAGTTCAATTCTATGCTTTATTTATTCTCTACAATTTGTTATAAAAAAAATTTATTTTTGGGTAAAGCATATATAATCCTTATTAATTCCTATTCAAAATGGGTGATCGTGAAATAGTCTAAAAAGACGGTTTCAAGCACTGTATTCCAAAAAATTATTCTATAAGTTTCACTTCAAATGAAAACTTTTTCTGTTTGTTTTTCTATTTGGAAAGACTATACTATGATAAATGAAATATAGAATTAGGTTTGCTGCTAAGCACCAAAGAGGCTCGTATATTTGAGATACATACTTTTAAATGTTTATTATTTGTGTTTTATATTTATATTAATAATAATATTATAAAGAGGTAACGTTTGTTTGTTTGTTTGTATGTAGGGGGTAATCTCTGGAACTAATGAACTGATTGAAAAAATAGTTTTACTAATAAAAAGTTACACTATCCCTGAGTAACATAGGCTATAATTCATTTTGATAAAAACATTTTTTATTTCAATATTTTTAAATTTAGTTAGAAATTGTTTTAGGTTAGACATAGACTGATGAACCAACACATATTTCTTGGATGTGTTTTCATGCATTACCATAACAACCAACTGAATAAAACAACAGATAAAACATCTGTTTGCTCTAATATTTCCATTACCTGATTTCAAACTTCGAAGCAATTATTTGTATTGCTAATTTTTAGGTTAGGTTTTTATTAAAGTTTAGACCAGTCCCTTGCCGGTTCTTTTAACCTTCTTTATAACTGCTGTTATAAAATATACGAAATAATTTGATTTGAAAATTTAACATTATTTACCTTCTTAGCTTTGGGTCTTATTATTAATCCTACACATTTATTATAAAGAGAACAAAACATGATTATGTGTATAGAAGGTTCCAACGGGGTTGGCTTGCGGTACACGCAGGGGTTTCCCCTAGTTTATAAATAGAGTTATTGACCTTAGTTTCTGAAATGATATACCAGACATAATACTACTTAAACATAGATTCTCACAATTAATAATTTCTTTACACAAACGCTTTTCAACGACTTTCAGATGTGTAATGATTGTGTGATGATTGTGTGATGATTGTGTAATGATTGTGTGGTGATTGTGAAATGATTGTGGGATGATTGTGTAATGATTGTGTGATGATTGTGCAGTTTTCAGAACAGGCAAATTATAATTAGCTTGAGTTAAGTTATGGTTTGATTATTGCAGATCATGCATCAATGAAGATGACGACATAGTCATACATTATTACTTTCTCACTATACAGTGTAGAAAAAGTATAGTGATCGTAAAAAAAATTGAAGTTAAGATTTTTGTGGAAATATCCGTTTTGGGACTCCCTGAGTCCAAAAAAGTGGTTTTTACAAAATGTCTGTATGTATACAAAGCTAGAGAGAAAACTGTTCGATCGATTTCAACCAAATTTGCACCAGACATGTCCTGTATAGATGCACGAAAAAGGGTTTTGAAAAGTTTTGAAAAACAACCCCCTTTTGGAAAAAAACCCCAAAAAATCTGTTAAAATTTTTTTATAAAAAAACGACTCTAACGTTTTTGATAAAATTTGGCTTATTTGTAACCTTCAGTGTGCCCTACCATATGCAAAAAACCGCATCTTTCTAAAAGTTCTCGTTTAGCTACTAATATTAATTGATTTTTAGGGTTTTTTTGGCCATAAAGGGAATTTTTTCAAAATTTTTCAAAACCTTTTTGAGCGACGTAGACAACCTACATGTGTACCAAATTTGAACCAAATCGGACTTAAAATTCGGCCGCTAAAGTGCGAACACATATATACATTACAACGAACAACTGTTTTGGATGGTTAGTTTTAGAATATTTCGGGTCCCACGTTTCGGGACGCCAATTCTACAACGAATATTCTATTTTGAAAATTGTTCGTTGAAGAATAAGTTATTTCCACCTACTGGAAGTCTTATAGGCAATCTCACTTTGTTTGGCCTAGGTGAAATAACTATGTGTCGAATATTCAGTTCACTGACTATTCTGACAAAAAACTTTACTTTATACTTCCAGTAATTAATTTTTGATTTTAGCTCAGTTAGAACACAAGTTAATAATTTTATGTTTTGTAAACCTCTGAAGAGTGAGTACACTGGAACTAACCTTGTAAATTGCTTATTTGTGCTTGCAATTATTTTATGAAATTCCACTTTATCAATTCTTAATCTAAAATTCATAAACTATTGGGATATTTGAATATTAGGTGTTTTGTAAATAATAACCTTTTATAAAACAAAACAAAATTTTAATAATTTCCTTTTTCTAATTTTAAACATAAAACAAAATTCTTGTATTTAATATTTTTCAAATAAAACCAAATAATAACTTTCTTCTCAAATAAAATAATAACTTTTTAAAACTATAAGGCAGAACTAATCTCTTAATTTATTATAATTTATTCTAATATTTTATTACTCAATTGAATTTAATTTATACTTTAATAAAAATTTGAATTTACGACTTAATGAATCTACTTCTTTAATTAATTACAAATATTTCTTAATCTAACATCCTAAGTAACCCAGTATTTAAAATAAATTTATTTGAATTTACTTCAGGCAATTTAATAGGGACTAACGTATTTTACGCTTCTACCGACCTTTTCACACTTGTCCAGGCGTCGCGACGTTTGTGGTTAAATCCGCGAACGCTGTCCAGTGATGACAAGCTACAGATGTTCTGCGTGCTGATAGAGTTGTCTTGTGGGTGAAGGTGGTGTCCTGTAGGGTTGTCTGGATGTATGATGGATGTCTTCTTAAAGATGGATGTGGTGATGCCGTGTCTGCAATCCCGGTTCGTCTATTCCCTCGTAGCTACAGTTGCATGTCCTAGTGGTCGCCTGGTGGTGTCCTGGAGTCCTGTCTGGAAGCTATACGAATCACTCCATGTATCAGCTGTCCTGTAGGCTATGTGTTTCCTCCAGAAAATCCCAAGTTAGGCTAACTTGTATAGACTAAGTTGCCACTGAAGTTCTTGTAGAGTTAATGCGGTGTCTATTGCTGCATCCCAGATGATAACCGCAATGACGTATCTTCTTACTTGTTATAAAAATTTAAAGTTTAACGAAGAAAATACTTAGCTTCTAGCACGCTAAAGTATTTTATAAAAAACAAGTATCTGCTCTCGATGCGTCAACTTACATCGTAGAAATATTAAGCCTCTCGAGTTTCCCCGAGCAATCGTTTATATAATGTTTTTCGGCACTATTTCATTGCCAACCTAAGCTTTCTACCACTGTATTTCCATAATGCTTTAAAATCCATTTTTTCGCTAATTTCAAACTTCTAGTCTACGTAACTTTCCATCCTGAATTTTATTATAATTTTTTAATAATTTTGTAACTTGATTTAGCCTTTGTTTTAATTAAATTTCTATTGTTTCTTTGGGTACGCCCTTTTCGTAAACTGGTAACCCTGTTCTCCTTCCATCGGTCTCGTCTTTGGACCGCCCCTCCACTGTCTTGCGTTCTTATCTGGCTTCCCTCAGTTTTGTGCTATGGAAATTCTTTTTCTATGTAACTCCTCCAGGGTTTTTCCGATTTTCCTGAAACTGACATCATTTTCCTCAGCTCGTTGTTACCTTTCCACACGAACTCGAGTGACGTTCGTACGACTCTTGGTTCGCGTACACGACCCGCGCGCGTTTTTCCGCGGCGATTTTTCCCGGAAAAGTCTTAAATTCACACTTTGCAACGACTTATCCTAAGTCCTTGCCTGGAGCTATACTAGTGCGCGCATGCGCGTATGAATCAACCTTGTACTTGACATTGACCTAAAAAACCAGTCTAGTTAGGAGTGCCGACGCAACAACTATACGCTAGCAGCAGGTCCACTGCGTCCGTCGGCTACAAACTTCTAGGCTCACTGTAACGTTTAATATTATGCCTTAAGCAAAGTAATTATATATTTATTAATCGGTATTCGCGTAACGTATAATTATAACAAATCGCGCACTCGTAAATAGTATTTAGGGGTAATAAGTTGAGTTCGGTTGCAAGCCTATCGCGTGAATATGGTGACTAGTGTTAGATTCAGTTAAGGTGTAATATTTAGATATGTATATTTAATTAATTTAGCGCTCGTTAAAAGCTGGCGGAATCGGATTTGGTGACTACGGCTTAAGGCAATCGGGTAAAATCAGGGTTGATAATAGATTAATTCCTCTGGGTTGTGGCTAACGTCCATTTTGCATCGACAGTTTCAGACCCGCCTTCCATATACTTATGAAGTCGATGCAAATATACGCTGATCCGGCTTTCCCGATTAACATCTAAGCGGAAACCGGTACAGTAAATGGTAGCTGAGCGGGTTACGTCCCACAGTAAATGGTACCAGAGCGGTTTTCGTCCCATAGTAAATGATAGATAACCCATAGTAACCCTAAAAAGCAAATTTTTTCATGTCCGACTTTGCCGATATTGCGTCATCACTTCCGCCGGCAGAACCACGTTTTTTATTTTTATGCAACCTGGTCACCAACTTACCGAGTTAATCTTTTTAATTATGCATTTTATCAACTAAAATATTGTTATAAAATTCTCACGTCTGCCGTTTAAATTTTGCCTATCATTAGTTATTACACCCAGTCCCGTTCATAGTGAGCTATAAGGTTCGTATAGTTTTTGGTTTATATTTCTTGTATTATTGGTGAGTACATAAATTATTATTACTATATTATAATTAGCAGTGCCTTATTTTATTCATATTCGTAAGTCAAATTACTAAACTGTGAGTCAACCAAAAAGAAATTTAATCGACCTAACCTCTTAAAGAAAGTTGAATATTGTTTAATAGTCCAAACAACATTAAAAATTATCTTTGGTAAAACGTACTTGTGTTTCATTACATGACAACACCCTAACCAATAAACCTTAAATGTACCAATCTATATATTTTCACTACAAATTTATAAACACAATACATTCAGTCCTAGCCTATACAGTCTGAATACATAGTTGCTTACTTTACACAAAATTTTCCCACATATATAGCACTATTTACAACATAAAGTCTGTTGAATCATAAATTTCACATAGTGAATGTGTAACCGAGTTTTTTATAATCTTTTCTACCAAAATAATTAATTTATAGTAGGCCTACAGCAAATAACTCAGTTTTTTATACTCATAAAATATTATATCTGTCATTGATTGTTTTGGATAATTATTTACAAGTTAATTCCCAAGTAGTAATCCTTTTTTCATTGAAACTATTGCAACAGCAGCAATACTTTACAGGTTTTGCAATACCTTAAGATACAACACACATTTATGATACAAATTTATAGCCTACCATGTTTATGTCATACAACTGACAGCTGATAGTACCTTTTCCTAAGTTTGGCCATCCAAACAATATATATTTTACAGTATTGGTGATATTGTCTAGTTACTTTGCATATTTCAGTGTTTCACAGGTAAAATAGGTGTTTATAATTTGTAGGCCTAGTTTGAGTTTGTCAATGTTGTTTGATAGTATTACAGGTGACGTAATTTTATATAAATTATGCAAACATATCTTACACCTTTTAGCCATTTCAGATCACATATGGCCTACACCTGCTTGTTAACAATAATACAGTACATTAGCCTATAACCTACAGTGATCTACATATTAGGCCTATACTATCATACTCAAAAACACATATAGCCTAACTATTTTCCCTTTTTAGAAATCTAAATCTCATTTCTAATTTAACTGAACTGCAACACTGACACTTAAATCAAAACTGTTTTACAATGTTACAGCAAACTACAGTACTTTCAGAAAACATTGACTAATTTAATTAATCATTAATAATTCTGAAATAATTAAAACATACTTAACCTAATTCTCTACTTATAGATAAGATATTTTTGTCTCATGAATTCAATCAATGATCACATTATTATAATTTTATAGCCACGATACAAATAATATTACAAAAATAGTTTTAAATAATATTCAATAATTGTAAAACAATAATAATTCCACATAATATAGTATTTTGGTTACACCTTAACAATTGGCCAAAAGTAAATGCACATTAAATATTGTTCACTTCAACCAATAAATAAGCTACAACATTTTTTATTGAGCTTATTATCCATTGATAGGTTGTTTACAGTATATCATTTAGCCAAGGTATTGAAACGCCCAAGTCATCTGGGGCTACAATATAAGTAACCCAACGCAGGTAAATTGTTTTGTGTGTTTATAATCTATTGTTTACAGGTATTATACTGCTATATATTCTTTATTTCAGCTAATTATTGCCTTCATATTTGATTCAATCCCTACTAGTCCACTAGGCTTTTCCATTTTCAAATTGAGCGGGTGTTTACAGATAGATAATTGTCTATTTTTGTATTTTGTTGTTTTCAGCAATTTTTTTTTTTCCAGCTATTTACAGTTATAAACAGTTTTTAGGTCTTTACGTCCCACAGAATTCCAGCTAATTCGTCAAATAAATATTACAGCCTACAATATTTAATAACTCTTCATATATTTTAAATAACGCCAAACTTTGAAAAAAAAAAAAAAAATTTCAGTAAATACTTCAGATAAAACAATAATTCTAAACAAATTTATTTCAATAAAAAGTTTTCGTCCTAAATCAACAATAGTAAACCGACAACATATTTTATACTAACATTGCCACCGATTGATTATTTCTCAAAACTACAGCTACACCTAAATAACCATATAGCCTATAACAAATAAATAATAGTTACCTAATTTAACAATCAATCAAATATCAATAATAGAACACCAGATTTATACACAAACCAAACCAACTATGGCCAATGAAATTAATTGGGATCTGACCGTTCCAACACCTTTCCCATTCCCTCTAAATATCAAACCTCCACACCGCAAATGGATCAGCAAATTAACAGCACCCCAAGCTAACCAACTACTAACCTATTGGCAAGTAACCCCAGAACCAACTCTCGAACTTAATCGCAGTTTAATTCGTGAACAACTCGATCTTTTTAATGACTCCCAACCGACATTACCAACAACACCTACACCTATAGATAACCACAATGCCCCCGTGCAACAACCGACCCAAGTAAAACCTAAATCACCAGTATCGCTCCCATCATCAGCGTTAAATATAATAAAATTAATAAAAACAATCGATACTCGTCCTTCCGAGGCGACTCTACGAGCGTTATGCCAAATTAAACGTACTGCTTACCTATATCCCAACTTCGACAAATTAATCCTTTTAGAACTTATACCAATCACAACAGGTCTACCAGCCTCACTTTTAGAAAAAGCTATAAATTCCAACGCCACCATCGATCAGTTTTGTAAAACAATTGTCACCGCCTTATTCCCACCCCACATTAAGCATACAGTTATATCTGATTTAGTATACAGACAACAGAGAATAAATGAACCCTTAGCTGATTTCATAACAACCGTGCGTGATATGTCCAGTTTATTAATACCGGAAACTACACCTTTCGACCAAGTCCACTTGATATTGTCCGGCATGTGCCCTCAAGCTATGGCTCGATTGGGAACGGTTGATTTGCCATCAAACGTGGACGAATTGTTACTACTAGTACCACATTTGGAACGCACTTATCCTCAGCACAATCACAATAACAACACACATCCACCCCCTAACACTCACAACCAACCAAATCATTATCAATCTTTTCGAACATTCAATCACCAACCAAACCAAACAACAGCACCGAGAACATCACAACAGTACCGACAATACAACAATAATTATAACCCACCGAATCAATACCGAAATCAATCCACGCAACAATATCGTAGATATTAACCCAATATAATGTACTCAGTGTAGAAATTAATAACTCTTATGCCAAACCAAAGTAAAACTACATAACAAAATCAACCCAATTAATCAATAATCTTTTCTATTATTAAATTAAATTTAAATATTATTTAACAAAATAAGATTGAATACAATACTTATCGTTAAATAAGAAATTAATTACCAAACACCCTACAGTATTTACCGTTTACCCCCCCCTCCAATCTAATTATCAACCCGATCGTTCCGACCTGCCTTTGCCGAACACCTAGCTCCGATCGGTGATATTAGATTATAAGCTATTTCTTATTTCATATTTCATTCTTCTAAATTATAGCAATAGCACACACCTCTAATCTATCGATGGTTTCGTTCGGTCGATAGGTATGGCTTGGGTAATCTCTTACGAGGGCTTACCTCTACCTAACAAGACGTAACAACTATTCGAAGATTAGAGTCTTTTTTCAGATCCATCAAAATTTTTTTCCCATTACATTTATAAGGTCTCACCAAACGTCCAGTCGTTTTTATATGTATCGCCGTGTGTAACCAGCTCCTTTTCTTAGACTATTATTTTTAATTTTGTTCATTGGATATAACATTAACTTCATTGCATTAAAATGTTTTTTTATTCTCAAATAATTGCTATGAGCTTTACACCGGAGATATTTGGAAATGATGACGACCTTTGGAAAAAGTAGTTAGGCCAACTACCAGAGAATCTTTATATTTGCATCCTCTCAAAACCTTCCTTAACTTAGAGTCAACAACAATATTTACAACAGATTTTTTTATCCCAAATCATCTATCCATCCACATCAGAACATACAACATTTTGTTATACTCTCTACTATCTCTTTACTATCTATCTACCACTCTGGTCTGTCTTAGTTTATAAGTTAGTTTTATACACATATATATATATACGGAATTAGTACTTAAGAATTCGATATAGTACTTAAGTCAATATTGAAATAAATCGAACCCACCCCTTGATTACGTCGTGCTTTACAATGTACCGTGCGAACCAATCGACGCGAGATAATCCAATCCAGGACGACGCGTCGAGCTCCGCGTAAGCAAAATTAACACGACGTAAGTTACAAAAACGACATGTAGAACGGGAAACAACAATTTCTTTCAATCAATCTTGCGCAGGCAAAATGTTATATACTTA
>JAGFPH010016385.1:0-19406 GCA_018207615.1 Philaenus spumarius
TTCTTACAGAGCACCTATGGCCCTAGAGGAAGCTACATACCAAATTTTGTTCCAATCCATTCAGTAGTTTTTGAGAAATCGTGATCAGTGAGTCAGTGGATTTGGCTTATATATATATACTAGCTGACACGTACGGCGTTGCCCGTGGTGGTTAGTATCTTCAGTCTTTTTAACGTAATTGTAATCTTTTGAAGTTTTCAGTTAGTGAGTGGTATTTGGCTTTTATATATATATAGATCTTAAATAATAAAAGCACTATTGTCATAATAATAAAAGATCTGAAATTATGATTTTAGTAACTTTGATCCCCCCAAATCCCTCCTAAAATTTCGAAATTTTTCATACCCTTTCTTAGAGAGCGCCTAAGGCCCTAGAGGAAGCTACATACCAAATTTCATTCCAATCCGTTCGGGAGTAATTTGAGGATGATCAAAAACGCATTGAAAACGCAAGGAAAAATGCAAAAACGCCTATTTCTGGCGTAATTTTGGGAGAATCTCAAACATTTTTTAACAGACTACTTTTAGGCCTTAAACGAACCTAAGTACCAAATTTCAACATTTTCTGCCAATTAGTTCTCGAAAAAGCTGAGAAAACGCAAAAAAACGCTAGAAAAACGCGAATATTGGGCGTATCTTTGGGATGTTTTCAAAATCCGTTCTTAGTGCGCGTCTAAAGGTCCAACTGAACATGCATGCCAAATTTGAACTCATTTGGTTCAGTAGATTTTTAGTTCTGCTGATGAATGAATGAGTGCCATTTCGCTTTTATATAGATAGATAGATACAAACTTATTTATTATTTCGTTTATAATGTTGGTCCGGAAGTGAAGAAAGTGTTTTTCTTTTATAATACACTTCAACATGGAAGTACCAGGAGTTACATAAAATACCAATTCACAGTTTCTCATATTAGAATGTATGTAAAAACATTTTAAAACGTAGGCCTATTGCTTGCTTATACAGTGTGTAAAAATAGTCCGTCCGTCCGCTTTAATTTTTTAGCTTGTAAAACAAACAAATATTTTTGGGGAACGATACTAACTTAATCCAAATTATCTTTTGACGTTATCGGAAATTTTGAGTGTCCTCCAAAATTGGGGGATTTCGGGGGCAACTCAAAATTTTTAAATGGGAAGTATGGTCATGTGATACCTCATTTTAAAGGTATATTTAATACTAGGAAAATGACATAAAGAAAATAAAAATCAGACCACCCAAAACAAAATGGCGGCTCTAAACGTGTTGAAATAAATCGACATAAAGTTAATATCTCGAAAACTAAGAGTGTTTTTACAAAATTTTCTAAGATGGAGAAGGAAAAATAAAATTTACGAAATCGATTTAGAAGCAATTAATTAGGTCAAGCACTTTGAAATAAAAACTTTTTGTCTCTTAAATTTTTTTCTAAAAACTACAGTATTATTAAAATAGAATAAAACAAAGGATGTTAAATAAACTACTTACATCAGTTTCGGTTGGAAACAGCTTATTTTATTTAAACATTGTTAATTAAAATAAATGTAATAACTATGTAAACATTAAGAACTATAATGTGAAATGAACTTATAAATTATAGTTTCAAATTTTACTAACATACAAAACAAACAATATTTAGTTGTTGTTTTTTAATAAAATAGGAAGAAACACTTGTATTTATGCACAACAATGTATTGATTACCGTATAGTATGTGTAATTAAATAATCTAAACAATTAGAATTTCCTTTGAAAAATGCACCATGTTGTCAGTTGATTACCGGCAGTATTGTCACATCACATTAAATTAGGGGGTTCACATTAAGACAGATTACATTTTTGTGTATATAAATTCTTAAAGTTTAACTGTAAAATCAAAAATATTGAACAAAAAAATGTATTCTTAAATTTGAACTTGTATTATTTGGAAAACCCTATTTATATTAAAGACGGATGCCGTCTTTATTTCTATTTTAATCTCTAGTCATGTGTGATTTGAGAATATAAAACAAGTTTGAACTTAAATTGTCAAATTATTTCAACTACCGTATTTAAAAAAAAAAAAAAAATAGTTATTACATATCATAGAACCACTTCAAGTGAAATAAGACATTTTACCTTGGTTTTTGACTTATTAAACCTCTAAAACGTATTTAAAACTATAAAACGTCGTTATTGGAATACACCATGACATATAGAAAAAGTGCAACAATTATTTTGAATATACCATTTTGACATGCAATAATTATCCAATTAAAAAGTAATTATCACGTCCAAATTTTGTTTGCGATGTATTGCTCCAAATTATTTAAATAATTTAAAATTTCCTAAATTTCATGTTTTAATGTAGTACTGTACTGTTATTGTATTTAACGGGAAAATATACTTAATTATACACTTACTAATCCTACCCTTATATCTACGTTGATAAACTAACAAAACGTTTTACACATATAACAAATAACCTCCTTCTTCCGTCAATTCAGTTGAATCAACAATAATAGTGAAATATATTAATAAGTATATAAATATACTAATTTACTTATGTACAAACACTTAATGGCTCAAATTAAAAATGCTAGCACATATGTTCATTAATTCGATACATATAGAAAATATAGATTGATTAAACGAAATTTATGATACACAAAATAAATAAGGTTTATGGTTATTAGTTACATGTAATACAGTAGAAATATAATACAATTATAGAAGGCACTGTAAGTGTGAGATTAATACATCAACAACATAACATGTAGTTAATAAAGCTGACTCAAAAGAAATAGATTTTATAGAGCGGTCATATGTTTTCCTCAGTATATGTATTGTAAATATATTTCAATTACATTTTAATCTCAAGGAGGACTTTATTTGCCTAAAATTTATGATTTCTCTCTCTATAAATATATTTATGTGTAAACAACAAAAGTTATCTTAAACATATTTTCAATAAAACATGATCATGTTTGAAAGATTTGTTTTTCGTCTAGTGATTTTAATCAGATAATAAATTATTATCATGAAACATATTTCTTTAATTTAATATCCTACTAACAAATGTTTTCAAATTTATTTTTTTCGTCACTCTATTATAGGAGATACAAATTTATAAAACAATTGGAATAAATTAAACCCTACAGCAAGAAATAAATCATGTTTAAGTAAATCAATTGAAACTCAAAAAATACAAATTTATGATGTACGTTTTTTTAACATAAATATTATTTTTGACATATATATTTTTACAGAACAGTGTTATAATAATATTTATATTTTTGTATAGCTATATTGTTTGAAAAAATACATTATACTTTGTTTTCAAGAAGTTTATATTAATTAAAGATTTACTGGACTTAGAAAAACTATGTTTATAATCATCTTGCTTCATTTACCAATCAATATACAAAATTATAGGCTATACTAAATGATCTGTCAGAGTATTTCCTTGTAGTGTCATTTTTTACCATTTCAATTAAATATATTAATTGAAGTATAAATTAATTGACCATTTTGAGTAAGTATAAATTCTTAATAGTATTTGTTTTCTTTTTAAATTACTTAATTTCAATTCAATATTTATTTCTTAGCTTGTTTGTGCCCATAAAATAAGACTTATGAGAAATTAGGAGTGGAATAATAACAGTCAAAATCCACGTGCAACAGCTATATTCGACCTATGACAGTTCTGAACTATTTAAATTAACAGTTCTTTACTGATTCAGCTATTCTCCTCT
This sequence comes from Philaenus spumarius, assembly GCA_018207615.1. NCBI lineage: Eukaryota > Metazoa > Arthropoda > Insecta > Hemiptera > Aphrophoridae > Philaenus > Philaenus spumarius. The sequence goes on from JAGFPH010016385.1 coordinate 3,711, forward strand.
CTTTACAGTTACAGTACCATAATTATGTTAAATATTCGTCGGGTTCATTATGTGGTATGTTCAGATTCATTGAACTGTGTAATTTATTCCAATCACAATAATGTATTTCCATTGAGGTCAGCTATTAATATACTTACAATATAATTTATACACAACAATATTGTTAAAGTTTAAAGATGATTCACACATAAATACGTTCATTGCTAAATCTTGCTACATCAACTTATAATGTAACAAACAAGTTATATTTATATATAAAACATGTAATGTACAATAATTATACGTGCTAGTCATTATAGAAATTTGGTTCATTTTTTTTGATTACTCGTAGTTTACGTTTGTATTATTTGGTCGTTTATTTAAGTACACCGATGGAACAAAGAGAGAGAAGGTGATACAGCAATCTGGAGGAAGACAAAGAAGATGATAAACTGATTTAGAGAAGAATCGCGCATTTTCTTGACGAATTAAACATATTGTATCCAAACCAAGAAGTTTAAGTGAGACAACAATAATATACAGAAGTACGATACCTGATGTCAATTCCATCATTTCACTTATTGAATTTATAAATCATTTTATATTTAATTATACTAAAATATATATTTTTTAAATACTTAGTATTAATTTTTAAACAAAGGAACCCCATTATTTTTTCCTTATGATGACTTAGTTCACTGGTATAGAAGCCATTGTTATTATAATTATTTAAATGTATTTAACTACAGTACAAATAACAAAATTTGCTCTAATCATAACTAAAAAAAAAACTGTTTCTTATTCTTTAAGTGAAATTTAATTTAGTTTTATAACATGATCTGAAATGTAGAAGCAATTATTTTGTAAATTAATTAATATAGTCGTCCTCAGATATAAAACATTTATAGTCCAGTCATCAGCCGTTTTCGCGTTCAATAGAATGTCCAGAAATCTACAATTAATTCATTTAAACTTTATTTTAACCAATTGCATGCTAGAATCTACGATTTTAAAATTGTTTGCAATAACTGGTAGTTTTCACCCCTAAAAATTGAAAGCCCGGTTCGGCACAGGGTAGATTTTGAAGTAAAGGATAAGCAGAGCTTCAATCCAAATTTTTTTACGAATATCGATGTTGATTCCCAAAATTGCACAGTTTTACGGTTTTTTACCGCTGATGACTGGACTATTACCTAGTTTTATATTTTAATAGATCTGACGAGTGGGAACAAATAACTAAAACACAATAAACTAACACAAATTCTTACAAAAATACTGCTGTGAGAAATTGTGATATTTTATTATTTTTTTGAATTATTTATCTTGTTTTTCAATAATAATAGCTTTAGAATGTTCAATATGTTCAGTAGCTTTAGAATATGTTGAATTCTTACGCTTTTACCAAATTATCTTAAAGTTGAATTTTACTAATTACTTCTTTCGTATAGTTTCAGTGCTTACTATTCTTTAAATTATGACAATTTTTCATTTATATTTATTTATTTAACAAAGTACGAAAAAGTTTTTGTTTTTTACATTCCTCATTGATATAAATTTTGTATGGAATTAAAAAAAAAAACTAATTACAATTTAGTCATTATTTACTTTAACTAAGTTGTATTTTTAAAGCAGCCACTCCCACTGTTCTTTACAAAAGAAATTTAGATACAAATATACAAAATTTAAAGAAATAAAATAATATTTTCTCATAATATGTATTATGCATATTACATAATATTTTTATCATAAAATAATATTATGATCAACTGATATTAAACATATTTTAAGTACTCAATGAACGAATATAAATAAGTTTTTTAAACACTTGTGAATCACAAATTCCTCAACTTTTATAATATATTAATTACAAAAGTCATAAAGAACTATAACTTAGATTTAAAAAATAAGCTTTCCTCCTATTACTATTGACAAATATAACAACAAAAACAGGAGAGGTACTTATATTCAACGGGAAGATATTTTTCACTTATAAATATATACTATCATTACAAATAGCTATAGTTATTTATTTTTATGTATAAAAATCCTTAACAATACAAAATACGTTTAATAGTTGTTACAGGACATGTAAGTTTTCACAGTTCTTAAATTTTGAATCCTCCTTTCCAAAAATCCACGTGAACATCTGCCGCGCCTTCATACTGGCTCGGACCATGCCTCTGTTTTTGTACCAATGTGAACCGGACTCTTTGTCTGCATTCGCTCTCTTCAATCTGATCTGGTTCAGGATCCCTACCAAGAGCTCGTCTACGTTATGACTGATGCCTACTGAGATTTCTATGAATTTAGCCCTGTAGGTGCAGGCTAAGCATTTGCCATCTGAAATCAACGGTAAACCAAATTTAAAATCCATTCAAACCAAAGCTCTAAATTCATGACAAATATTATTATTTTAAATATTATTTTTAGTTCTATTTGCTGTAATTAAATTAAATTTATTTTATCAGCGTGATAATTAATTCATTTCTTTCTTTTTATTACTTAAGTTTAACTGTAAAATTTTAATTTTGGTTTTTAACGAGCAGTAGTAATACAATAATATTGATAAATATGGTTGTTTTAAACCTAAATAGTTTTGAACTGAATTTTCATTTAACATTATTGTTTCAATCTGTTTGTCTTAAGATAAATCTTGTTTAAATTGATTTTCTGAATATGTTTTGTAATATAAATATTCCTTTACATAATAAAAGCAGAAATACATAATGTTAAAGACAAAGTCAAATTAAGTTTACTGCCTGTCTTTATCACTAACCAGTTTATTTGGACACAATCTGTTCTCTTTATTTATATTCCTTGAGTGTAAAAGAAGTTGAAATTAAAAAATAAAGACCAACAAATCTGAAGCTCAAATCCTCCTATTTAAAAGATGTGTTTTTTGTGTAACGTAAAATATCCCAATCTACAATCTAAATGAGTCGGTAAACTAAAGCCTTGGCCTACTTCTTTTGGAATTTCGCCTTACAAATTTTAGTACTTATTTATAATTTTGATTTTACATTTTAATTGTTTTAGCGCGATAGAACTATTTCCTTGGATAGATAAACTGCTTTGTGTGTATTTTGACTGATGTTTTCATCAGTATGTTAATATGTTACTGATGTTTTACGAGTTGATGTTAAAGAACTTTGAATAACAAACTGTTACTCAAACTACGTATAATCTATAAAACAAAAAGAATCATTTTCTATTACACAATACGAGGAGAAAGGAATTAAGTCCTACGAGGAGGAGGGGGGGGGGCCATATTGTAGTATCAGTTTTAAGTGACAATTAATAAGCAGCAAAAGAGACATGGACTTTATTTGCTCATTTTAGTGTATATTACATAGAAACATTAGCCTGTTGTAAAAACTACGTCTGACAAAATGTCCTTCATTTACGTTAATTCACGACGCATTATATTTATCTTTGAACGGACAGTCTGTCATAATACTTTTGCGACTAATCAAAGTTTTGTAGTTTGAAACAGTTTACAATTGAGCGTTATCAGTTTTATTTAAACTTGCGGGAAACCAAGCTTTACAATGACCATTTAAAACAAAATATTCCTGATGTTGTACGTATGCCGCCTGGAGTTTATGTCTACATGAAATTTTTATTTAGGGAGTAGTATTATTTCAAGGATGGCTTTAAACTGTACAAAATAGTCGCATTTGCATTAATTTTGTCAGAATAAAATTTCTCTATTGGATTTCCCTCAGTTTCTTCTGTTTATAAAGCATAACTGTTTGCAATACTCAGGGCGTTTGAATAATGTATTATCACCATCAGTGCATCTCCTTATATATTCTGATTCTAAATAGTGTTCTGAAATCTATCTAATAGGTATATCAAGGTGTCAAAAAAGTCTGAGTACGGCTTAATATTTCGTATATAAGGAAAATTTGAAGGTAGATGTGATTGAGGAACCTACTCTATGTAAAAATACTATTTTATTAAGATTTCAATAAAATTATCCGCCATATTGGATCCGCCATTTTTAATGTAACTTAGTTTTTTTAAATGGGAAGGTGGTCATGTGATACATCATTTCGATGTAGAACTTCAAGAGAAAACCAATGGTGAAATTTGCACATCTATATATTTAACCGATTAAAAATGGCGGTGAAAAAACAACGAAATCGTGTTTTCCGATTTTGCCCCATTTTTCTATACTATTTAAAAAATATTAATTATTTTTATTTTGGATTCAGAATTAAATAGCTTTCAAGCTATATGCCACACAACGATATTTGGTTGAACCACTCGAAATCGGTTATAAAAAAATCAAAATGTCTGTAACTCAAAAATTTTAAATACTCCCAAATATCGTTGTGTGGCATATCGTTTGAAAGTTTATTTAATTCTGAATCCAAAAAGAATAATAATTAATTTTAAAACAAAAATAGTACAGCAAAATGGGGCAAAATCGGAAAACACGATTTCGTTGTTTTTTGGACGCCATTTTAATCGGTTAAAAATATGGATGTGCAAATTTCACCTTTGGTTTTTTCTTGAAATTCTACATCGAAATGATGTATCACATGACCACCTTCCTATTTAAAAAAACAAAGTTATATTTAAAATCGCGGATCCAAGATGGCAGATAAAGTTTTTGACATCTTAATAAAATAGTATTTTTACATAGAGTAGGTTCCTCAATCACATTTATCTTCAAATTTTCCTTATATACGAAATATTAAACCGGTCCCAGACTTAATTGACACTCTGTATATACTTCCCAATCATCTGGTTAAAGATATTCTGCGTTTCGCACACATACTTTATCTGTGGGTTGTAGGGATGTAAATCAAATTAAAATGCATTAATTAACTTTCGTTATCAAGAGGCTACAAGCTACAAGAGCAGATGTATACCAAGTTGCAGGTCAACAAGGTGTACGTAAAATGTAATCAAATAATCAAATGTAAAAACACGTAGGCTAAATGACTTCAAATATCAGATGGAATCTTTAATTTACGTCTCTAAGGTCTAGCTTGAATCGGTTGTATAGTTGAACTGTTACTTTAGTTTTAGGTAGAGTTAATTTGTGAACATATACTTAAACTTATTGGGTAAATTTATATGTACTTTTTATACACTGTATATTGAAAAATTGCAACATGGATTTTGTTTATAAAAATACATAAAGTTTGTGGCAAGGTTCAACAAAATGTTGTTTTTATATGTTCCTGCGTATGTTTCTGTCAAAAAAAATTATTAGCTATCTTAAAATGTGGAAGACAAATCACTTGCGCCTCTAAATATAACTGCATTTAAAGCAATGGAATTACTTCCAGAAACAATAGCCCTCCTCCGAAGTAAGCTCTGAACAACCTCTATTTAAATAGTTAGTGGCTATTAATAAAGTTAGCGCTTCCCTCTTTGTACACCACTACAGCATATTTAATCTCTTACCCTGAGAAGACACAGCTCTGCTTCGTACCAAGTCCACTTTGTTAGCCACAACTATCGCCGGTCTTGATCTCAACACATCCATATCTTGCAACTTTCCCAACTCGTCTTCTGCTCTTTGGAAACTTGCCTTATCGATCACGGAATACATAACGACATAAGCGTCTGCAGGAATTGTTCTGTCTATCTCCCCCTGCAACGAACATAATCCAGTTCAATCTGACAGTAGTTTATGTCCAAGTAGTTATTAATAATTTGGGACAAATTGTTAACATGCGTGGTCTTAAAAAAATCAAACTTACATTTTATACCGAGTCATTAATAACTGGTTGTTATTTTACAAATGATGATTTGTAAATAGACAGGATTATTTATTTTCTACTAACAAATGTATGAGTTAATTAATGGTAGAACCTTTCGAATCGTTGAGCCATTTACTAAAACTGCCAAGAAAGGTTAAAAATCTATAAATTACATCTGTTTATTTCAAACGGTTTAAAACATCTGCCCTCCTTACATTCCCTAAAAACTTTTGCTTGATTTAATTGACTTTCAAAGTCTTACGAAAACATTTTATCACTCGTCTATTATTATTTATTTGGTTATTGATGAAGAGCCTTCAGTATTAGTTAGCTGAATCTAGTTTGTAAACATCTGGTTTAGTAGGACAAGATTTAGGGAGATATTGTAGGTAGACAGAGTGGAAGATATTTAAATTGTTTGACAATCGTGATCTTCGTCTTTGTGAATTGATAAAGGCTCTTTAAGCAGATATATTTTTATGATTGAAAAGAAGAGACTAAATTTAAACGAGGTGCATCAATTCATTACAAACTACAACAAATAATTTAAAATTCACCTTTCACGAAATAAAGAATTGGTTTTACTACTTATAACAAGACATGTTTCATAATTTTAATTTTTAGCTTTCTGCATCTTGAGGGGAAAATAAGGAAGTATATTATAACAGGTGTCTTAAAAGTTACACTCGCCTCTATCATTTTTGTACTGATGGAAATAGACAAATTTGCTTTGGGGATTGTTAAGATGAACAAAAATGGAGTTTTTTGGTGTATCGTAAATTTCAACCCCTCCCCCAAAAATGGGGTATTTTGGAAGTAAGTTGAAAATTTTTAACGAGAACCTCTATTGAGTGACACCTCATTTTAAAGGTCTTGATAAAAGAAGACGATTGGAGCAAACTTTTTACTATTAGGAGTCGACAAACATGCACAGTTATAAATAACAAAGCACTTGCAAGGTTGTATCAACCCAAAGTCCAGTACCTGAGAATTCCAGGGGGTTTATATTTACTGCATTTATACTAATTACTATGTTTTATAACTTAGATTGAGTGACCTAATGGATGAAACTCTTGTAAAAATAGCAGATGTATCATCTTTAACATTTTAATGTTATTTAAAAGGGGAACATTATAACTTTGATTGGCCATTATGTTGGATGGAGTCAACATATAGACCTCCGGTTTGCGCCAATCTTCTTATTTTATCAAGGCTTTTAAAATGGGGCGTCACTCAGTAGGGGTTCTCATTTAAAATTATCGGCTTACCCCTAAAATATCCCATTTTTGGGGGAGGGGTTGAAATTTATGAAACAAAAAAAAACTCAATTTTTGGTCGTGTTAACAATCCCCAAAGCAAATCTGTCTATTTCCATTAATAAAAAAAAAAATAATAGGGGAGGGGGACTTTTAAGACATCTGGTATTGTAATCATAAGTCAATAATTTTCATTTACTTACTAAATGTAGAAAATAACAATAATATATATTTTTTTTTATTATAAAATAAAACATTTAATTTTAATTGACTCTTTTCGTAATAAAGCACATGTTTCATAATTTATATTTTCAGTTTTCAATGCCAAAATAATAATAACCATTTTTCTTGAGGGAATATTATAGATATAATCTTGTTCAAATAAGAGAGAAATTATTCACATTTTTCTATCTATTATTCTTTTGTATAATGAAACATCGCTTTACGGCCTATTACGATATAAAAAAGGAATTTTAAGTATTGATTCTTACCCTTTCGTTTGTAATGGCGATAAACTTGAGTTCAGATTCTTCTCCATTCAACATGATACAGACAGATTGCTCTTCCGTAAGATCTGAAACATGGTTATTTATACGTCAGACCGAATAATCAATTGCTTTACAAACAAACTACGACAGCCTAAGCTTTAAGAATTTACACTGAAAAGAATTATTGTTTCCAGTTGTAGAATAACCTTTCTTATTATTGAACTACGTTACACTGAAGATGTAATTGAGGAAGGTTTTAAAGTTTATGCTTTACTTACATGTACTGCACTTCTCGATTCCTTCTTTAGTCAATGCGTATTATTAAGGTTTTGTTTTCAATTCATATAATAATATGAGTGTATAATTAATGAATTTACTTTTTATATTTTTATAATTTATTGTTGGTATGATATTTTAGTTTAATTTAACCTGAAATTTGAGAGTATTGAAGGTAAATACAATGTTGAACTGACATTACTTTTATATTTATACTAAACATAATACTTTTCAAAAGTTAAAATCTATGTGTAATAATAATGAAGGAATATATTGATAATTTGGTAAATTTACCTGTGAAATTTCGTTGAATAACATTACATACCAGTTTTAAGCGTAACACGAGTCAATATTTTCAAAAAGTGTTTGGTTTTTAAAATTCTTAAAATACCATGAGTTTAATTGCAATTTTTAATTTGTTTCCATTGAGCAGGTGGATCAAATACATATTTGGGACTGGTTGTTGATTGCCTTGGCTCACTTGGAAACAGCATACTTAATAAAATAAATTGAGATAAATTCACTTATTTCGTACGAGATAAATTCGCAAAATATATATGTATGTATATCCTCAGATATGACTTGTATGCAATGGCAAATTACCTAGACTATTACCTTATAAATTTGAATATGGCCTAACTGCACCTACAACCTACAAGATGGGTTTGACGTCCATCGTATTCCCAAGTCACTTAGGCGTACCAATCTATCATACGATCTGGTCTGAAACGACCATATTGGACGACGGATTGGAACATGTGTGGGGTGATCGGCAGACATAGAAAACGATATCGGATTGGATGAAAAATTCATGTGAATCGACTTGTTACAACAACTACCCGACTAAGTTGAAGAAAGGCGGAGAGGGGAGATCGCTGCGACGAATCTGAAGACAAATCGTACCGTGTGTGGGGACAGCGTCGATGCGATCACACATGAAGCGATATACATATTACTACTTAGAAATACTGTTACACATACATTAAACATTGCTTACATTTCACTTTCACTTCAGGATGACACTTTTCATTTTTCAAAGATTAGTACGGTAAAAATATTACATTTAATTTTTTTTTAATAGCGAAAAAGCTTTTATCACCAATATTGTTGTTCGAAAAACTTGTTAACAACAGGATAAAATTTTAAAATTTACACTAGTTATTTTGTTGTTTTATTTTGGGTTGTGTTATGATGTTTTTTTTTTTTTTTTTTTGTTGGAGTTTTCTCTTCATTGGTGTTTTATGCTATAGCCATAGTTTATGGTTAAATATCTGTTTATATGTTTTTTCTAGTTAACTAATTTTAAGATTTAAAAATTTTATCTCAATTTTTAATTATTTTTAGTTTTAGTTGTAGTAAGATGTTTTTGTTTTTTAACTGTCCAGATTTTATTTGCGTAAGATAGTTTTAATTGGTGATATAATTGGTTTGTTTTGTTATTTATGTCACATTTAAGAAAATTGCAAGTTTGATATTGCACTAAGCGTTAATAACCGGATATTCGTCTAAAACAATTTTAAACAAATAATTATAATGATAATGATATTTAAACATTTTTGTATGGATATTCTCGTAAGAGCGGGTCAGCAAGGCTCATTAGGTATTTGTAGAGATGCCTTTCATTGTATGATCAAAAGACTGCCGCTTAAATGTCGTAAGATTGCTGGTATGACTGCCGTAAACGTGACTTTAGATTACAGCAAATCTGTCGAATATAATAACACAATATAAAAGGGGTTGTGAATTTGATTTTGGCTGCATTGTATTTACTATAATTACGTTTTTATCTTGTTAAGTAGCTGTAAAGTTAAGTTTCTGTTTTGAATTTGTTTTTAAAAAATTAGTATCTACATTAAAATTACAACTGAGCGTGGATATAAATTCCGCAAAACAGTTAACACTTAACTACAACTGGTTATATTTGAATCAGTTCGGCTAATTTTGTATGTATACATTGTTTTTTTTCGGTTGTGCAGAAGCTTATTTAATTATTCCTCAATTTTAACATTAAACCTGAATTGTGTAATCTACCCAATTGTTATTGAACGATAAAATGTATTTTATTCGTAATGTATCGAATGATTGGAGGTCAGATTGGAGGTTACAAACTCCAAAATATGTTTAAAAACTCCTAGTTTGTAATGTAGCAAAGTGATCGAATATTAAAACTTATTTTATGTACGCGAGTGCGTGTATTGCGTGCATGTTTCTCCCTGTACAATAACTTTCAAACTCCATTGAATATTTCCCAAGAGTCTTCTTCACTTGAAAGAATAAAATTACATTTTTATTTCTTAATTTAATTGAATACTATTGTAAGACTCTAAAATAAGTAAACTAATTTATAACATTCAAAATAAAATACTTTATACTGTAGTTCAAGTATAAATATAATATTAAAAAGCAGGAAATAATTGTTGAAATAATATTTATAGTCATTTTCTCTTATGTATAAGGATACAAATAGTTTACCGTTTTATTTCTAACTTCTGGTTATTCGGTATTGCCTTATTTTGTTGAATTTAGAATTACGGAGTACTAGGGCGTGCTTCGTACGCACTTTAAGATACTTGATCTGTTTCTAAACAAAGTTGTTGAATAAATTACAACCAAGATATTTTTACAATATAGAAGTTCTTACAAAGATGAAAAACACCGAGTCTTCTCCTAAACGTTAGAGCTAAACAATTTTGGAAATTATGAAATCAGCTGTTAACTGCAATGCCATTAGGACTGCCTACATGCTAGATAGGAGATATCTTATTGTTATTGTTAAATCTTTAATCGACCGTTACTTTGCAGTCGAGCTTAAATTTTATAATCGTTATTTTCAATTATATCGACGAGAAGTTTTAAACGAGAAAGAATAATATAGAGCTGACACAAAAATAATACTTTATTTTTACAAATTAGCTTACCTTAATTTTACTTGCAGAAAACTAATACATAAATAACACATTACTCTGTGAATCCAAGCCAACGGATGCATTATAAGTCTCACGCGAGAAGCTTATCTGAATCGCTGAGTGACAATTTCATTCATGCTTCTTTACTTTCCTCACTTCGTGATCGAAGTCGATTTACGACCAGACAAAACTATTAGGGGTGTTAGTTTAGTTATTGATAATGTTTTTATTTGTATTTAGTGCTGAAATTGTCTTTAATATGCCTGTATTGTGTTTTCGTCCGTAAACGTTTAGTAAATTCTTTCATAACAATTGCAGTATTTTAGTTATATCATATTTCTCCATATTCTTTGTACTTCAATAGTTAAAACAAAATACCATAAGAATATGGATCTAAAAGTAATTTTGTATAAGGAAACGTCAGTTAACTGAATGAATTGTGGACATCATCAATAATCTCGCAACAAAGAAAGCGTGACCGGTGTCAAGAGGTCGAATACGGTTTTCTATTTCCGTCGAATCCTGCTTAAATTCTGATTCCAGTAATGACACTACAGGAATAGACCTGTCTAGACATCTGCCTATGCTGAGATACTGCTTCCTGCACACTATAACTTCTCTCTGTCATGTCAACTTTTTGTTACCTCTCCCGCTTTTATTTATTGTATGCTCCTCTCCAGCTTTAAATTTATTTATATTCTCTCCCGCTTTAAGTTATTTGATGTTCCTCTCCAGCTTTAGTTTGTTTTATGTCCATATCTTACTTTATATACCCAAAGACCAATTTATAGGTCGTTTTATCTAGCATCAAATTTATTGTACAATTGCAGTTCTTTTAACCTTGAAATTAACGATAAGTTCACTGATTTGTGTTTATAATTTAAAGTTAAATATACTATACACCGTGATGAATTTGTTAATAAGGATGTGGGACAGAGGACATATTGGTTCATTACCTGAGTTTATAAAAACACTTGTCATCTACTACCTTTGTTATACGTCCAGGTGTAAAGGTTTTATAAAAATAACACACTACGTTGTCTTGGACAAAGTTATTATTTCAAATGTTTTCAACGTAAACTGATTTAATAGTTTTTTGTCACTGTTCCTCCGTGTGAAACAGCTTCACAGCTTTTTACTTTACCACTAGCGATTCATTTTTACATAGAATAGGTCATTTAATAAAAATAACAGAGAACTAAAATATGTTTTTCTGAATTTATAAATAGAAAGTAGAAATTCATACAATTTTGTATTGTTTAACATACCTTAAACGTTAAAAATTTTAATAAAATTAAACGCGTAATTTAAAACATTGTACTTAGGGAGTCTTAAAATATACCGCATACAAAGCACATAGAAAAGGTACAATAATATCTTTTTTAATCAAGGAGACATAATTTACTGGATTTTATTTTCCTCTGAAATAAAAGGATGTTTGTTTCTTGAGGTAAACAAATAGAAAGCACTTTTATTAAAAATAAGTAATTAATTTACAGACACAAAGAGCCTTTACACTAATTAATTAAGCAATTGTACAGTCTTTAATTAATTAACAAAGGTTTTGTCAACACTGTACTAGACTCGTCTGGAGCAAAGTAATGTTAAAGCTTTACCTGAGTGTGTTTAATTACTTTACAATTCTAGAGTTAAGCGTAATATTGTTGTCCGTGTGTTGGTAAGAGATATTTTTATTAAAATAATTTGATTATTATTCGTTAGGTGTTAAATACTATCGGACTTTTTTTATATTGAAAAATTTTTGGGCACACCGTTTTACAATAACTTAATAACTGAATCATTCAATTCGTAGTAATTTTCTTCAGTTAGTCATGTAAAGAAAAGAATGTTGATCTTCTACAAAGCAATTAAATCATACATTTTCTAAGACATTTAAGTTTATGACTTTTCTAAATATAAAAACTATCAATGCCAATAATGTTTCCTTTTTTTAAATAAATTGGTGCCTGATTTGTTCTTAACATTATTTTAAGAAGTTCTTTATTATAATTTTTTCAGTTGGTAGTTTACAGAACAATCAAGATCATGTTTCATATTTATAGGCTATTTCTAAAAAAACAAACATAAGTAACTTTAAACAATAGTAAATTAAATTTAAATAATATAATAATTAAAATAATAAATACATTTTCCTATATATATAATTTACAAATGAAATGAAAAACACCTCCATACCGTATGACTACCAATCGAAATCCTCAAAGGCTATGCTGTGATGAGGTTATAACTCTTCTAAAAAATAGAAAGGAAAAAATCTTGGAAAGTTTAGGAAAATTGTTAGATTTTTTAAACTTTTACATTTCCACATAATGAACATATACTTAGTACATTTTATAAAGAATGTAGCTGACATTTAGCAATTGCATTTCTATATCCGAAAATACACACACACACTTACAAAGATATATTAATTTATAATCCCATAACAATAATTTCCTTCATTATTTTTGTGAGAATTGACCACAAATTTCAATTCTGGCTTTTATTAAATTCGTTAGTTACATTCGTGTATGTAAAAGATAAATGTCTGCGTATTTATCACGAATAAAAATATTGGTTGTGCGTTAATTTCAGAAAAGATTTATATTCGAAACGTATTTAATGAATATTAACTTCAGCCACCTCCTACACTGATATTGTATTGAAGATTTATAGAGTTTACCTCATGTTTGAGTGGTTTTATAATCCTACAAATAGTAATTGCGGATTCTTAAGAACTAAACAGTTGCGTTTTAAATACTAAACTAGGTTATTGAATATAAATTTGTTAAAATATATGGAAATTTTAAAATAATGAGCCAATACTTGTTATTTTATTATTATACAGATGATTTAGTTTAGTCAATGGTTAGAATATGTTTCAAATTGTTGAAAATGTTCTCCATTTTCCGTATAAGTAGGCCTACATCGGTTTAAAGAATGTAAAATACATTTAACTATGTACTGTATAGCGTACAAACTACTAATAATATAGAAATAAAACTAAACAGTAATTCGGACAAAGTTTGCAAATATAATAATCCTGGTGTGTATAAATAATATGTAAATCATGAAATAGTGCATATATAGGACACCCTGTTGATATTTTAAAAAAATACATAAACACTATTTGACTGCAATAAAACTGGACCAACCGCTAAGCACACACGACTGGGTAACGGACACGCATATGACACGATAGACAACACCATGAATATCTGGGGAAAATGTGTCAAAGGATATAATATTAATGATTGGGATATATATATATATTTATTGAAAACTAAGCCAGCAAAGTTAAAATAATAAATTCAAATATGGTTTGAATCCGACATTATTTACTCCATATTTATTATTATTTACTTCGACATTATTATTTAAGTTTTGAATAATGATATTAAACAATATGAAGATTCATTACAAAACCGGCCGGCTATCTAAAAGTTTATGTTGTGTGCGTCTGTAATGTGTGTTAGTGTATATGTGTTTTATAATGTGTTTACTCAAAAAATGTCTTTGAGGAAGCAGAGCGGATCAACCCTGAAGATGCTGACATGTTGAAGCAGCGAAACCGTCAGGAAAGAAGAATAATTCATGTATGGAATGACATAAGTTGAAATATTTGTTACTAAAAATATACAGGGTGATGCAAAAGTCCCGCTCCCTTTTCGTAATTTTAAACCTGTTACACATATTGACTCCAAACTTTCAGGAAGTTATATTCTGCAAATTCTGCACCTTTTACGGGTATGAATGAATTTTACCCTTATTCGGGTTAAAGGGGTGGGGTTTGCAAGTCAAAAATTCTAAATAGTAACCCTTATTATGAGACACCACATTTTAAAGCCCTCGTCGAGACTAGAAAATTGGTGTACAGTAAACCCATCTCCGACACTCCAATCCAAAATGACGGAGCCAAGAAGTTTAGATTTTTCCATTTTTCTATTTTGTATTCTGCATACAATTCGATGTGTATTCATTCTAAGATACAGAAACATTGCACACAAAATTAATCTGCATTAATTACAGTCGTGGTCATAGAAATTGCATCACCTATGATTGTTATCTTTTTGATCCTAAATGTGTAAACAAATCGTAAATAAATGTATTGCAAAGCCTAAGAATAAAGATGAGCTGAAACAGGCAATTTAAAAAGTGTGGAATGAGGAGATTAGTGACAAAATCATGAAAACAATTTATCGACTCAATGCCAAGCAGGATCGCCTCAATTATCACGGCTAATGGCGGTTCAACAAAATACTAGTTTATATTAATATTTCAATAAATATATGTTTAATGTTTTTATACAATTTTTCCAAACAAATTCATATGAGTATGTAAAAATCAATTTTTTTCTTAAATTCTTCGATAGCAATACAAATTTTATTTATCATTTTATGAATATTATTTCGGTTTTAAGAATTTTTCACGGCTCATAACGGACTCTTTTGCTTTGCAAAACATTTTAAAATTGTCAAAAGGTAAGAACAACATTGGTTTAATGAGATCCTTCATTATTTTTAAGTGATGCAATTTCTACGACCACGACTGTATGATTTAGAAAAAATTTACTCCCAAGATTTTTTGTTATTTTCTTATTCGAATAGTGTTGTAAGTCAAAAACTATAAATAGTGGCCTTTATTGTGTGATATCTCATTTTAAAGCCCTAGTTGAGGCGTGAAAATTTATGTAAAACCCAATCCAAAATGACGGAGGCAAGAACTTCAGATTTAACAGGTTTAATGAGGATTTAGGTATTTGAGTACGCCCCATTTTCATAAATATGACACCAAATTTATTAAAAGGTGCAGTATTTGCCTAATATAACTCCTAAAAGTTTGGCGTTAATTCGTGTAACAGGTTTAAAATTACGAAGGGGTTGCGGAACTTTGCATCACTCTGTATATGCACATTTATTGTATAAAATTGTTTCGTCATCTTCTCCTGTTATTACCTGACTGGACGAGAAGCCTTCATGAAATTCGATCAAATTTCTTACAATTATTTATTGGACAGAAAAAATAATTTCTTTGATTAGGTTCCGGCTTTCTACTTTCTTTCTTTAAATAA
>JAGFPH010016388.1:0-10286 GCA_018207615.1 Philaenus spumarius
TTTCCGTCCTTTCACTGCTACACTTTATCAATGAACTTTGTGTTAGGCCTATGCCTTTCTCATAGCCTCGTTTATCGTTCTAATAAATTCAATGCACTACTGTACTCTGTATATTTACAAGTTAAACTATTCCTAAACTACTATTTACATCTGACAATGATTTCTATCTACAACTCTTTCTATTATTGTATATACGGCCTTAGGTCGCGTACATCATATTTCCCTTTTATTCTTCCTGTCCGTATGTCTGCAATTACATATGTTTTTCTTCCCCTCCTTTCAACAATTCTATATGGACCTACATATAACAAGAATAACTTTTTTGTTTGTGCTCCAGCTTTGTTTGCTAATATGGTAGTGTTTTGGGTGACTAACACTAGATCTCCTATATTCATTTTTGTCCCTTTTTTAACAACTTATACAGTGGTCTTGTTGCTCCTGCATATTTTTCTGTGAATCTCGAATAATAATTAACAAACCCCAGAAACGATTGTAGCTGTTTTACTGTACGTGGTTCTGGAAAATCTCTTATGGTTGTTAATTTTTCCGGATCAGTGCTAACTCCTTCTGGTGTGAATATAAAACCCAAAAACTTTACTACTTCCTGACAGAAAACTGTCTTCTTAGGATTTATGGTTAAGCCTCCTTCCTTGAATTTCTGAAATATTTGTTCTAGATGCTGTATATGTTCTTCGAACGTCTCAGACAAACATAGCAAATCGTCGACATAATTTAACGTAAACTCTTCTATTTCCTTACCTAACGTAATATCTACTGTTCGTATCAAGGCAGATAAAGAGTTCTGAAGGCCGTACGGTACCACTTTAAAATTATAAACTTTGTTATCAAACAAAAATCCTGTGTATTTTCTTGATTCTGGTTTGAGCGGTATTTGCCAGAAACTCGAAGTTAAATCAATTTTACTTATGTATTTTTTCCGCCGTCCTTTCCTTAAGATATCATCTATAGGCGGTGCACTTTCAAAATCTGGAGTTATAATTTTGTTTAGTTTCCTGGCATCCATACACAATCGTATCGATCCGTCCGGCTTCACAACAGTCACCATTGGGTTTATATAAGGTGTCCTAGATCGCTCTATAATATTGTTTTCCAGCATCTGGTCCAGTTCCTCCCTAACTTTTTTTCTATAATTCATTGGGATGGGGTAATTTCTATTTACAAAAGTTTCAGTTTTTTCCAACTTTAATTCATGTTCATATAATTTTGATAAGCCAGGCCGTTCTGAAAATATCGACTTATATTTCTCAATTAACTCCTGTAAAATCCCCTCTTGCGTTGTATTCAGTATCGTAGCATGACCTTGCGAATCGCCTAGCTTGATCTGTTTACATCCTATCAGCTGTGTTTGCGTAGTCGCTCGACATCGGCCTTGGTACGGTCTCGTATTACTTTCCCTTTCCATTTTTGCTAGACACTCTGTCTCCGAGATTAGGCCTACATTTTCTTTTATCTTCGTATGCTTTCTAACAAACGCACCCTCTTTACCGTTAGTATTTCTCATAGAATCCGAATTGCTTTTAAAACGAGTTTTAGTTGACTTGTTCCTTCGGCCTAAATCGCTATGGTTTTTACGCATCTCATTATAATCAGTGTTTGAATGATTTGCATAATTTTTGAACATTTGTTTGCTACTATTATTAATTGGATTATTTCGCGTGGTGTAACAGTGCTTTAGTGAAGTTTTTGTTTTGACTATGCTTTGACTACAACTTATTTTTGGATTACGGTTAACAACGTTATAATTATTCCCCCTTATATCAAATTTTATTTTATTTTTATTCTTACGCGCTTTTTCATCCCTGGTTTCCTTTGTGAACCTTCTGGCGATGAACTTCTTCCTTTCCTTTTCCCTTAATCTCCATTGAAGTGAATTTCTCTCATTCTTCAACCCTTCTACACCTCCTAACGTTTTAACCCTGTATCCTGTTGTTTTTCCGTCTTGCTGCGCCATTTTACTTCCTGCTTTTGTTTCTCCCGCTACTTGATTTAATCCGTTTAAGCTAATTAACCCCTTCGCGTTCTCTACACTTTTGTTTACGTTAATTGCTTGTTTATTATTAATAAGGTTCCCTTTACTTTTATCATTTAATTTAATTGATTTTTTAACCTGCTTATTTATTTGATTTTCACACCTTAATTTTAAACACTTCCCTTTAATTTGACTTATTGCCGTTTGTTTATTTATAAATGGTAACTCATATATTATTCCTTCGTATGACCACCTTATAAATCTTTTCTCCATATTTATTTTCGCCTGCATTTCATACAATGCATCACACCCTATAAGTATTCTGGATTTTAACCCTTTCACTATTAATAATTTTAAATCCATTTCTTTGTTTTGAACTTTATATTTTAACATAATTTGGCGGTGTACTTTTTGAACTTTACCTTTAAGCGCTCCAATTATTTCTACGTTTGCTACTGGAAGTTCCATTATTGGTATTCCTTCCGCTTTCAGCTGCTCGTAATAATCCTGTTGCATAACTGTTATTTCAGATCCAGTGTCTATTTCCATAATAGCCTGTAAATGACCAATTTCCACTAATATCGCCGGGATTTCCTCTATTGGTTTTTCTTTAATAATTTCCTCCCCTTCATTATCTAACAAATCCTCGCGAATATTATAGTGTATATTACTTAAGGGTTTCTGTACACATACTGCCGTTTCGTTTTTAATTACCGTGTTTTCCGGTTTTTTAATTAACTCCCTCTTAATTATTTTCTCGCCCCTTCTATTTACTTTATTTATTTGATTTTTAGTTATATCATCAGCCCTAAAACTCCGAAGCCTATTTTTCAGAACCTCCTTTCCTAGTTTCCCTGTTTCGGCTTTGAATTAGGATTTTGATTTGATGGACCGGGTCTTGGGTTATTATGGTGTATGGTATTTCTTGGGTTTTGCGAATAGGATTGCGGGTTAGGTTTCGGATAGGGTTGGGGGTTTTGCCTGTTATTATTATTATTATTCGGCGTTCCTGTAGGCCTATTTCCCCTACGCGCTTCCTCCATCATATCTATATTATTTAGAAATTGTATGGCTTCTCTAACCGTCTCGCTATGCTTTCCCATTGCCGCTAACCTAATCTGGTCATTAAAATGCTGGAATATAGTAAACACTAAATATCCCTCCGGAATCGGTGGATCTAAATCTCTAGCCTTGTTTACTAATTTACAAAAATAATCTGCTCGCGTAAGATTACTATTATCATTATACCTCCCATATTCTATTTTATTTCTTATTAATTTTTGCTTCTGTAACGACCAATAATTTTTTAAAAAACATTCCTTAAACCCTGTGTACCCTATATTTTCTGTTTGCATAACTTGCCACCATTCTAATGCACTACCCCTTAATTGTCGCACTGCAAACTTTAACTTTTCTTGATCGCTAAAAAATGGATTAGTTTCCTCGATCAAATTTTCTACCTCCCTTATAAATTGCTGAGGGCGTTCGTGTGGATTTCCCCAAAATTCTATTTTTTTACACTCCCCCTCATATCTCGGCATTACCAGGCTCCTAACCATACCTGGCTGTCCCCCTAATTCTAGCACTTTTTGTTCTACCTTCGTTACCCTATTTGTAATTAATTTAAAATTTTCATCAGTTTTCTTTTTAATTACCCCTGTAGATTCTTCTAACAATTGTATACTGCCTACAATATCCTCAAGCCTTTCTTCTACCTGTTTGTGTTGACTTAAACACCTTTCTTTTTCTACATTTATTTCCTGCGATACTCCTTCCAATTTTCCTGAAATTAATGTATATAATTGTTTCTGCTCTTCTTCTCGCAGCCTCCTATCATTCGCTTTTTCTTCTTCTATCTTAGCCTCTTTTAGCCGCCTTCTTTCTTCTTTTCTTTCCACCTCTTCCGCTTTCTCTCTTTCTCTTAATTGTTTCTCTTCCGCTTTCTCTCTTTCTCTTAATTGTTTTTCTTCCGCTTTCTCTTTTTTTAGCATCTCCATAAATTCTTTAAGTTCTTTGTTCGCCATTTTGCTCTTAGAAATTTTTCCTTATTTGTCGGAAGTAAAATATTCGTAGCCTAACTACTTTTATTAAATTTGCTTAACTTTTTTGAAAACCCCCTTTTTCTATTTACGTTTTTACCGCGACAAATTATTTCTAAGGTGCTTGGCCTACTCCCCCTCTTAAACTGCGGAATACCAAACCCGGGAAATATTTAATGTTGATCAAATTCACTAGTATGTTTACACAATCTAACTTAATTCTTATTATAACACATACATATAAGCACAAATAATTTATTCTGTCAGTTCTGGACTTTATTTAACCTTCCGTTAAATCAAGCCACACCGGTGGGCGCCAACTCTGCAACGACGCACGAGTTGCACGACGCTGGGGGAGGAAGTTTGTTTTCCTTTTGTCCCCGCGTTGCGACGTCAACCCTGCAACGACAGACCTTTTTTATGACGTTCGGGAGCCACCTCTGCAATGTAGCCCCGACGCTTGTCTGTCTGTAGGATTTCCCTACTTTGTTACAGAATAAAGAGATTATATCACCTACTGGAAGTTTAAGGCAAATTAATTTTAATAGCCTAGGTGATATAACTCTGGTTAAGATAACTATGCCTATAGTCACCTTAAATAAAAATATTTTATTAAATTCCTTCCAGTTATTCAAGTTACTATTAACTTTAAATTTGCTCAGCTCAGTAATTAATATTATATTTATTTGACAATCTCTGAGGAGTGAGAACAGTGGAACTTTACCTAGAATAATTAAATTATTTGTGCTTTGTGAAATTTCGTTGGAAATGCCAACTTTGCGTTTCCGCCCTTCAATATTGATCATACACTGAAAACAACTTATCATATATGATACTTAGATAATAGGAATCTCTTGAACAAGGTAAATTAATTATATTAATTGAAATCAAAAGAAAATTTATTCAATAAAAACCTCAAAATACTCTGTGGTTCTTTCCACTACAAAAACATAAATTTTAAACTAAATTTACTATTTACATAAATTTTAACTCTTTTAGGTAGAACCATTTATTATTCCTTTATACTTAATTATTCCTTCCTTTTTAATATTTATTATTTAATTATTTAATTATGAAAATGATTTTATATATTTAATTTACAAGATTAATAATTTTATATTTTGAAAAACCTAATTTTTTATCTCAACCCAGTATCAATAATTATTTAAATTTAACTCAGGCAATATTTTAATAAGGGATATCGTAACTTTTCTGACAGACCTTTTATTACTGCGACCCTGGACTCTGAACACCTTTCCCAAGAATGTTGATTGAAATCCAGCTTCCCTGAAGTCCGGTTATCGTTGGTGCGGTTGAACGTCTCTCGTGGTCTCAGCTTTTGCCTGGTTTGACTTTCCCTGATGTCTTCTAACGTTTTCCCTGATTTGGTTTAACGCCTTCCCTGATTTGGTTTAACGCCTTCCCTGATTTGGTTTCCGCTTCTTATTCCAGTAGTCCTTCAAAGTCCATGTGTGGTTCCAGTTATTGTCATTACATCAGTCCTGTGATTCTTGTAGACTACGTCATTTATAGATTTTTTGACGCACCCGCTATATAATTAACTATAGCGTAATTCACTCAAACTGTCCAATCGTTTTTTCACTGTCTGTAATACTAACTGATTTTACACTGTCTTTGTTCATTTAACTCGTATTTACGTTTGATAAAATTTTAATGAAAACTGTTACTTGAAATATTATATCGCATAATATTATAATTAATTAAAATGTTCACTGTTTGATTGACACATATCTTACTGCTGTCTTTATAAAACACTGCTTCTAAGTACGTTACTATAACATCGCAGATCCGTCTAACAACGTCGATCTAAAGAAAAAACTCAAAGAGTGAGAGAGCGATTCCAGCTTCCAGATAGAGCGATAGGTAGATCGTTAGATCTGTAAATAGATCTTCTGAGATAGGTAGATCGTTAGCCCGTTAGATGCGCGGCTCCCGCTGTACTCCCCTTATATAGCCTCCTTTGCCGCCTTCCGAGTACCAACTGCCTTTCTTATTTTTCTATTCCTTGTTCGATATCTTGCCATGCAACTTGCATTGATTTCTTTAAGTTTTAGGTTGGTACTACCCCCACTAACTTCTTCGTTAGGCCTTGCCATCCGCTAATCTAGATCTCCCCTCCTAACATTTTCTCCTATTGTCTTACGTATTTTCCTCGTAGTTTTCCTTTAACTGCTTTTACGAACTTGCGGTTTTCGTAATCGTATTCCTGATACATTTTCCTTTCTTCTCAAACTTGAGTGATGGTCGTACTACGTTTGGTTCGCTTATGGCGCTGCCTCGCGTATTCCGCGGTTTTTCCTCGCGAAAACTTTTCTGGTTTTGAAGGAAAATCCTTTTTCTTTTTTCTTCTATGTTGGTTATTATTTTATGATATATTAGCCAAAATTTCCATTCTGTCCGAAGATTTTTCTTCTGTTTTTGGGACTTGCAAAATTTGCCAAATTTAACATTTACTTTTGAATTTGAATTTTAACTTTAAAATTGATACTTTCGATTGAGATTTACAATTTTATACCCTTACTACCTTCTTAACACTATGTTATTATTTTTACCACCTTTTTCATTCTATTTTTAGCAAAATATAGGTATGAACTTTCTCACCTATTATTTTAATTAATGAACAATTTATAAACTTTTTATCTTATAAAACTTTTACTTCTTTACAACTTGTTTACTTTTTCATTTTCCCTTTTTCATTTTTTATGGTGCTTTTTCACCTTCCAACTTTAACAATTACCTCTAACTTTTAAAATACCAAAAATTCCTTAATTTGTTATTTAACATTTTTTATACAATTTTTCTTACGCTTTTCAAAAATATCTTTTTCATTTAATTTTGATGAAATTTGAGAATTTCCTATAACTTTAACTCTTTATAACTTTAACATTTTTTATTTTACAAAATTGTGACTTCCATGAACAATGTTTCCACCTCCCGTGTTTCACATTTACCCATAAAATTCATCAATTTTATACTTTTATTTAACACCTTATTCCTGTATAAAAATAACTAATTTTTCTAAGTCTTTCAGGCAACTCGAAACAAGTTCCTGGACAAAAGTCCATCTCTGTTGACACAGTACAGTTGGCCGGGACTTGTCGTATTCTAATCTAGTTAAGTATAGGGTGTACCTCAACTCCTGCTATGAAATCTTGATTTTTGCAGTTTTACAACAAAACTCAATTTTTCACGCATTGCATAAGGTTTATCCGTTGCAATATATATATATATATATATATATATATATTACAACGGCGTAATATATATATTACAACGGTCAACTGTACTTTATTTGTTTTACACTAATTTTTCGTGCATCTATTTCGGGAACATAATTGTACAGTAAATGTTATAGAATAAGTTGATACCACCTACTGGAAGTATTTGGCAATCTCTCTTATGATTCCTAAGTAAACCAACTAGTTGCCGAATATTCTGACTAAAAAAAAAATTAATTTTATCCTCCCAGTAAATTTAAATTTAATAAAGCTCATCGAGAACACAAGGATTTAATTTTAATGGTCGTCGATCTCTAAGTAGTGAGTACACTGAAAATAACCTTGTAAAACGCTTATTTGTGCTTTTGATATTTTTATAATTTATCACAGTGGTAATTCTTAAACTATAATGCATACAATAATTGGGATATTCAAATAATAGGTAATTCTACCCAAATAAAAGATTTTTATACTGAAAAATAAAAATGCATTAAAGTCTTCAAAAACATAAAATAAAATATTACCTTTCCAACAAGTAAAAAATATTCAATTATATTTGTTTTAAATTTTATCTTAATATTACAAGGCAGAACAAATCATTTATTTTAATTTAATTTATTCTCATAATTTAATCAATCGTTTTTAAGCATTTACTTATATATTTTTAAAAAAATTTAATTTACTTCAGGCAAATTTTAACAGGGACTAACGTATTCACGCTCTTTACCGACCTTTTTACGCTTGTCTTGCCGTCTCGACGCTAGTGGTGACGTCAACGGTCGTTTCCCGATGTCGGGTTACAGGTGACCTGCGATGCTGGATGTTTTCTTAAAGTTTCTAAGGGTGATGTCATCTGAAGTCCTGGGTTTGGTATTCCCTGGAAGTTACGATCGCAATGTCAGTGAAGTTCGCCTGATGGTATCCTGGAGTCCAGTCCTGAAGTTGGTTTGATTACTTCATTCAGTAACTACCGGCTTGACTTGTAGTACTAAGTCCTGCAGAATTCTTCCAGAATGTCCAAAAAACGGTCAACTTTGTTGTAACTAAGTTGCCACTGATTTTACGTAATAAAAGCCGTAATTATGCTGACATTCTATCGTCCTGTCGTAATGTTTCTGAGTCACTTGTAAAATTATTATTTTTTTAGTCAGGTTAGTAGCGGTTTGCTCAAGTGCCACCATTCGCGCCGGTATCTGTAGCAGTATTTAAAAGTCTAATGAATACAAAGCAAACCAAACCTTTATTCAATAATGAATAGTAGGCCAAACATATTAGTAAATAAAATTACAGTATTAAGTTTTACGATGAAAATACTAAGTCATTTTACTCGACTTAAGTATCTTACAAAAAATAAGTGTCGCAGTGACGTTGTTTCTGTCACGCACGAATCAACTCAAAAAATCAAAGAAGCAAAGTTCTCCGGGGTTAGAGTATTTATACTGCTGTTTGCAGCTAGATTCGTTGCCAACTTTACTTTCATTACACTATGTTTTATCCCTATTGAAAATCCCTTTAGTTTTAGGATTTTCAATCCTACTTTTTATTCCTAATTATCCAGTAATTTTCCCTGTTATCTCTCAATTTTGTTACACCTTTGTTTTTATTAAACTCATGTTTTTCGTGAATTTAATTAATACTTAAGTTGGTAGACTTGTCTTAACCCTTTCTATTGGCTCTTGCAATCCGCTGATTTGTTATCTTGCTTCAACTAATTTGACCATTGTTATTTCCATTTTGCTTGTAACTCCTCTCGGATTTATCTGATTTCATCGCGCGTGAACTTTTTGAATTGCTTTCTTCTCGAATTTGATTCACGGTCGTGAGGTTCGCAATCGCGACTCTCACGACCTCTCCCAAGAAAAGCCGCTTTTCACTATTTTCCTTTCCAAAGCATTTAGTTCATGTTTATTTTGCACACTAGCCTCAGTTTCACTTAAATCTATTCAGTTTTCTTCTGGTTTTGGTGTTTGGGAGTTTTACGATTTTTCACTTTTTTGGGGCTTATGAATTTCGCGAAATTTATTTTATATAGTGGATTTTTATTACATTTCTACTTAGTTAATACCCTTTTTAGTTTTACTAAATGCTTAAAAAAATTTATTTCATTTTTTATTTTACCTTAAAGGTGTGAAATTTATCACCCTTTTGAATTAATTAAATTTCAAAGTTGTATTTTAATTTTCTGTACTACTTTTCATACTTTCTAACTTCTTTAAGTTATTCTTTAAAAATACTTTCCTCCTTGTATACTTTATTTAAGTTAAAACTTCTTTATTTTATCTACTTTCTACATTTTTCAAATTTCACCATTTCACTACTCCACATTTATTTTAGGCCTACTCTTGTAAAGCTTAAAAAATCATTTGTTCTTTTAAATTAGAGGAATTTTGAAATTTTCCCGAAACTTTACGTACTAATATATTTAGTATTACATAATTTTTTGATTTGATAATCTTACGGCAATCACACGTGGTTAGCGTAATGCATTTTCCGCAGACGCCCGAAATACAAACTATTCCTGGATTCTAGCTTACCCTAGGAACACATGATGTATTTTTTCTAAATTACTTTTCCATTTTTAACATGCCGGTCTAGCAGATAACGCTCCGCTCGAATCAACTTGTCTAGCATGCCCTACATACGATGCTAACCCGCCGTAGGCCTAGATAAATCCAATCTTACGAAAACAATTATAAAACCAGAAATTCCAGGAACCACAACGGATTTTTACAGTTGTAATATGTAATAAAGAACATTATATGAGCCTTAATAGTAAATAAACAGGCAATTGTAAATATAAAGATAGTTTATTGCACTATGAAAATAATAATGTTTTACAAAGTTCAATATTTAATATTGGATAAAGTTAAATGCATGAAATATACAAAAACCAAGTTTACCAGATCATAGTATAGATTAAATAAAACAATAACACAAAATCTCACAACAAATACGTTTAATAAATCAAACGCGTTCCAACGACAAAGTCGCCATCCTCAGTGATAAAGCTACAAAAGC
>JAGFPH010016389.1:0-16068 GCA_018207615.1 Philaenus spumarius
AAAATATTAGCCGAGGGTCGAATAGTAAATTTACGCCCCTGATTTAGATACTTTAATTTACAATACAGATAAATTATTGAAGTTTGTCAAAAGTTTGTTTATATTGTATCTTACTTCTTCTTATTATTGTATCCTAGTAATTTGTTAAAGGTTTTTCCTTCTCTTACACGATACTTGTCTGTTAAATAAGCAGACAAATTGAGACTACGTGTAAAAAATAAACTAGGTTTATGAAATTTAGAAAATTTTAAAAGGTTACAAAATAAAATATTATTTACGGTCATCTTATAATATTATGACAACATAACCTCATTTACTAAAACAATAAAATGTTTGTTTTTTAATCGGCCTTTCTTCAAGAACTTCCCAACTCCCCAGTCCCCAATGTCAATCTGTCAATCATAGTTATAAACAGCTGACTAGTATCTGTGAGTTAATCGTCTGATACAAAATGGATTTTGAACTTTAGGAAATGTTATTAAAATATGTTATATAATATTATATCAAAAGAGATTTTTTAAATATTATTAATACAAACTTTTATAAGAAAAATATTTTTATTAAGTTTTTAGGAATAAATAGTCTGAGATCTAAATGATGGCTAACTTCAATTTTTGAAAAGTGTACATTTTGCTGCGAACACATTTTAGAAGGTTTACATTATTACACTTCTTTATAAATCTGAACAAGTAACTAATTTCATGGTCAATCGAATATTTTCATATATTTATGAAGTATTCTAGAAAAAAATACTAACCAATATTATGGCACATTGATTATATAGTAGAACCTGAAAGAAGGAAGAAACAACGCAGATCTATAAGGTATTGGCAACGTCGAGAGCGCATTTTTCGCATAGGTTGATAGGTTCGCCTTTTAAGCGTTCGAGTGACTGTTGACTGTTAAAAATTGTGTGATTTGAAAGATACATTTTATTTTAACCATATTTTGTTGTTTGAAATACAAACTATCACAGGTAATGTAAACTTATAAAATTAATTACACATTCTGTGATAGAATTACAATTACAAAGTAATCGCTGTTTTACCATACTCTAGATATGCGGGATATGCCTAATACATAGATTCTAGACCAGTTAAAACAAATTCTGTCTGGCTTGGCCTGAAAGTGACTCCCTGAAAATTCTGGGCAAAGTTTTCAACATGCCACCTTGCCTTATTGTAGCAGAGGTGCAAAGTGCAAACACCTAACTCTTAGGCAAAAATAGAGCTAGACAACGGAAACAGATACAATTTCTATGGACATGATACACAGAATATAAACAATAACAGAAAGAAATATCAGCCCTTTAGAGGAATATAGAAAAAAATTCGGAAATTTTTAAAGCTCTAAATCAAGTCAAAACATAGTCAAATCTCCTAGCTGTGTCCCCACTCTCTTTCCCTCTCAGTTCCTTCACAAGCGCTTTCTCATTTACCTTTTTCTGATGAATTGTAACTGTTTTGCTCCCAAAAAGAGTTTTATGGAATGTGTTTTTTGTGCAAATGAAGCTTACAAGGGCTTAAGCACAGATAAAAGAAATTATTCGTTTCTTTTATCTGTGGCTTAAGCCCAAATAGTTGTCAGTTAGACATATTTAATGCAATTACATTAATAATTGTTTTCATGAATTCTGAATGTTGTGAAACGTATTAATATTCGGACAGTGAACAAAATAAATAAAACACATTTATTACGATTTTGATATTACCTTTATTTCATAGTGAACCAAGGTTTCAACAATAACAGTGGTGTAAATAACTTATTTAAACCATGGTCCACCGTGTGAAAGTTTAAGTGAAATAAATATTAGAAACGCTACAATTTAGTTTTATTAATTTTGTTTTACTTCATTGTTCGAATGTTCATAAGAAGTTAACATAATTGATAGGAGGGTAAGTTTCATAAAAAAATTAACTTTTTGAAATTGTATTTATATTTACATATTTTATTTGGTTATTTAAGTATAGATTATTATAAAAAAACTTATTGTCCCTGGAACAATACTAACTTATTTCTCGATCTTATTTTATTTTTGAGTATTTGATCGTTGATCTCATTTATGTGATGAAATATCCTTATTTTAAAATACTACAAATATGCCACTATGTTTTTATGATAGTGAGCTTCTTGTTCTAAAAAGTGATCTGTTGAAGAAAAAATAACCTTTTCCCTAATGAATTCTAATATATATGTCTTATTTATTTTAATTAGAATGTAACATAGTGATTTCTTATTTTTAAATTCCTTAATTAGCGAATTTCCATAGGAAAAATGAGCTATTGCAGTGGCCCTTATGGTAAGACCCAAGGACGGGAGTAGCAAATGAGCACCGATCATGGTCCCCAGAACACGTTTTGGGGTGTCATTAAAATTCATATATATATATGTATATATATATGTATATATATATATATATATATATATATATGTATATATGTGTTCGCACTCTCGCGGCCGCATTTTAAGTCCGATTTGGTTCAAATTTGGTATACATATTGGTTGTCTACGTCGCTCGGACGAGTTCGTTAGCCAAAAAAATCCAACAACCGGAAGTACGTTTTTTGACCGGAAGTAACTATTTTTTTACATTTTTACTACGAAAATGAAATTGTTTTAAAGTTTTTTCTAAAAATACAAATGTAGGATGTTATTCTGCAAATTTTGTTTTTTTACGCGACCTTCTAGCTCGCTTAGTTCTCCCAAAAACGACGAAAACGTAAAATAGCATAGAAGAACCCGGTTCTAAGCCAAGTGGTGCAAACAAATTCTACTAATATATCGCGTACACACAGACAGCTGTTCAACGCCTTCGTGAGTAGACCTATTTCCCAAATTTTTGGTTGAAACCCCTAAAACATAGGCATATAAACTTAATTTTGGAAATTTGCTCAACTCACGTCAGCGGTTCAGCTGCGTGGTCGAATTATTATTTTTGTTATTGAAAATAAGTTAACAAAACTTTGTACATCTCATGTGTTGCATAACAGGACAAATTCATTTCATTAAAATTTTTTGACATATCTGAACCTTTATGCTTTTAGGGGGCTTGAGTGGGGTTAAAAATTTCAAATATAAAGGTAGGTCATGCAAAACACCATTGAAAACCTTATTAAAAGAGGAACAGAATGGCGCAAACTAGAGTTTAGTGTCTTGCTTCGTTTCAAAGTAATAGGCAATGAAAGTTCTGGAAAATGATATTGTTATCATAACATCAAAGCTGGTTATTAGTTTGTTGATATTAGGAATAAGTAGGTTTTGTAGGTTATTTCCAGAACTTTGAGTGTCCATTACTTTGAAACGAAGCAAGATATTAAGCTCTAGTTTGCGCCATTGTGTTTCTCTTTTAATAAGCTTTTCAATGGTGTTTTGCATGACCTACCTGTATATGTCGTAGTTCCAAAACCAAAATTAACAATATTTATGAAACTTTTTACATATTTGGCACCGATATTTTTTAATAAATTACCGACCGACATTAAAGTCAGTACACAGTTTAATAAATTCCGCAAAACGCTCAAAGTATTTTTAATAAATCATAATAATATAGACTTTTTCTTGTAAAGTAGTAGCGTAAATTCGGGTAGTGTGGGTCTTTAGCGTAATGAATGTGAGTGAATATGTGTGAAAGGATGTTGGGTATGATTGTATTAGATTAAAACAGATTTGTGTGTTTGAGAGTAAAGCCATAATAACATAATGGTATTATTTGATATTTGTGTTTAAGGGGTGGGTGGGTCCGGCGACGTTGCTTTTGCTTTCATTAAGGTTTATAAAAAAATGTATATAGTGTAGGTTGGCTCAAAAACAGGTGGTTAACCTCGAGCCAACTAAGATTCTCAATTCTTATGATTAGGATATTTACAAGTAGTATGTGTATTGTGATTATTTTCGTTTTATTGTATTTTGTTTGATTTTATTGTACTTTTTTTTATTATTTTATTAAGGGAGATTAAGTTTGTAAATATTCTGTGAGAAAAAATTGTGATGTAATTGAGGAATCAATAAATTTCATTTCATTTCATATTTGAAATTGATAGCCCCCGCCCACCTAAGCCCTCCAAAATCATAGAGGGTCAGATATGTAAAAAATTGTCCTGTTATGCAACACAAGATATATACAGAGTTTTGTTAACTTATTTTCAGTAACAAAAATAATGAGGGGATTAAGGGACTGTATGAACATTCTGCATACCGGGTGTTCGGGAAGTCTGGAAACGGTTTAATATTTCGCATATAAGGAAAATTTGAAGGTAGATGTGATTGAGGAACCTACTCTATGTAAAAATACTATTTTATTAAGATTTCAAAAAATTTATCCGCCATCTTGTATCCGCCATTTTGAATGTAACTTTGTTTTTTACTTTCTCCACCCTATACGTAGTATATGGAGAAAGTATTGTTTTCGAAAAATTGTTCGAATTTGAATTTTCAGTTGAATTATCTGTTTTGGTGCTCCCAAAACCCCAAAAAATTTTTTAGTGCAATTATCTGTGTTGGTGCTCCCTGAACCCAAAAATATTTTTAGTGGAATTTTTGTTTTGGTGCTCCCTGAACCCAAAAAAGTGTTTTTAGAGTGGTTTCTGTCTGTATGTATACACGACCAGAGAGGACACTATTTTTCCGATTTTCATGAAATTTGGTATGTAGGTACTAAAACCTAATATCTCCAGGTGTTTTTTTCATTTTTTTGAATTTTTAATTTTTAAGGGTAATTTACTCTTAAAAACCCATAAAAACCGACAAAAATGCAAATTTCTCAAAAACGGCTCTAACGATTTTGATCAAATTTTCAATATTTATAGTGCTTAAGATGCCAAACAAAATGACACCACCCGCTTTTATCAAAACTTCGGCGTTTTATAATTATGGGGAAATGTTTAAAAATAAACAAGTTTGTGTAGTCAATCTAGCATCGCGGCGGCGGCCGCACGGGGTAGCACCACGGTAGCGAGCACGGCCAGTAATTCAAAGGTCGCGTGATCGAATCCTGCCTGGAACAATAATTTTTTTATACAATTGACGTAGGTAGAATATTATTTTTTTGTTTTGTTCTAAAAAGTAGTAAATAAAATGATTAAAAACAATATTATTTTGACTACAGTAAGTTGGGAGAAAGTTTGTGTCAGTTAACTGATACCGTTTATTTTTAAAGGTGGTCGTGTGATACATCATTTATCTTGAAAATCTACATCTAAATGATGTACCACATGACCACTTTCTCATTTAAAAAAACAAAGTTACATTCAAAATGGCGGATAAATTTTTTGAAATCTTAATAAAATAGTAGTTTTACATAGAGTAGGTACCTCAATCACATCTACCTTCAAATTTTCTTTATACAGTATACGAAATATTAAACCGTTTTCAGACTTTCCGAACACCCGGTATAAAGATAATACAAAGATATACATCAGTAAGTGTAAAAGTAGGAACTTTAAATTTTGTTTAGAAAATTAAATTAAATTTTTTCAAATTTGTGATTCCCTGGAAGAATTTTGGAAGGATTAGTATGTTGAAAATGTTTTTATTGATATAGCCTATTTAAAACGTTTGTATTTGTTTTTGTGTCGTAGCGTATGCATCGTGACTGTATGAACTGTACATTATAGCATGTCAATTGCTTCGCTTGAAGAAAGACCGTGAAATTTAATTAGTTATGCGTTAAAGCATACATTGTTTTAAAGGCTTGGAAGTAAAGCGCGTGGGGAAAATAAATAAATGAATCGTGTACAAATTTGGTTCCGCTCAACGGGTGTCGTCATTTATTTTGAGCGGCGTAATCACAACTTTAAGTACAACCTAGGCTGGGTTTTGTGTTGCTGTTATAAATGTTGTTATTTTCTTTATCTATACTTCTATACTAATATTATAAAGAGGTAAAGTTTGTTTGTGTAGGGGGTAATCTCTGGCACTACTGAACCGATTGAAAAAATTGTTTTACTAATAAAAAGCTACACTAACCCTGAGTAACATAGGCTATAATTCATTTCGATAAAAACCTTTTTTTATTTTTTCAATATTTGTAAATTTAGTCTGAAAAATTCTTAGGTTAGGCCTAGAATGATAAACCAACACATGTATTTACATTTATTACCATAGCAACCAATCGAATAAAATAACAGATAATATTATAGCTGTTTGCTCCAATTTTTCCATTAACAGCAGATTTCAAAATTTGAAGCAATTATTTTTGTATTTCCATCTTTAAGGTTAGGGTTTTAAAGTGTAGTCCTGAGCCTTGCTGGTTCTTTTAACTATTATAATAACTGCAGTTATAAAATATAAGAAATAATTTAATTTGAACATTTAACATTATTTACCATCTTAGTTTTGAAGATATTATTAATCCTATACCTTTATTATAAATAAAACATAACATATGTTTTTAGAAGGTTCCATTGGGGGTTGGCGTGTGGAGCACGCAGGGGTCTCCCCTAGTATTATATAAAACACTAGTAAATACCCGTGAAAAATCACAGGCGGATTAATTAGATACAAATCGGAAATGCATCATTTATACAAAAAAAAGTATTTTAAAACAACAGACTTTTTCTAGGCCTACCTAACTATGCTGACGGGGATTTTTAACTCGGTAAATGTGTACAATTATAAGGATTATAAAACTGCAGGCCTATTTGTTGAAATTTTGTATTTATATACGTTATTATACATCTAAAGAAAGATACAAATATTATCTTTTAATTGATTTTTATTTCATATTGATAGATCAAATTATTTAGAAGTTATAATATTACTTTAAATGAGCAATTAATTCTTGTATCTATCTTTATTATCTATTTTTGTATCTGTTGCGGATCTCGAAAACGGCTCTAACGAATTCAAAGAAATTTTGTATTTAGGTCTAGTTTTGATTTTTAAGTACACCCATATAGTTTCGTGTAAAAACGCAATTTTTTGACAAAATCTAATTTAAATGTTGAAAAATTTTAACATAGGGTCTTATGGGTTGCCATGTTGGTTACAAAATATCAACGAAATAGTAAATAAAGCGATCAAAACAGCTGTTTATAAAAAAGCCAATTTGTACTTTTTTATCAGCTGTTCATTGAATAGTTTTTAATTACTGTTAAAAAACAAGCTAATTTTTATACTGTTTTAGCAAGTTGGAATTAAAAAAAATTGGGAAAGATTTAATAATTTATCTTGTAAAAAAAAAAAAAAAAAAAAACAGGTGAACTTGGCACAGATGGATAAATTCGAATAGTCAATTTTGTAATTATAGGCCTGGCTAATTTCTGAAACATAGTATTGAGGTTATGTTAATCCTGCAATAATTTTTACTATATTTAGGCCTGGTTTCAAAACTTTAGTTGACAGAAGACAGTAGAACTAGGACTAAAATCATAGTGAAAGCCTCTCACGTTTCTAAAGCATGTATTTGAGGTTATAATTAATCTAGTAATTACTCTTAATATATATAAGCCTGGTTTCATAATTTTACAAACCTACGTACAAACGAGCCAAAGATTAACGAGATTCTTTAGTGAATTTTTCAACTGCGAGCGAAGCGAAGCAGCCATCTGAGGCCGAGGCGGGGTTGGGACGCGAAGCGTCCAGGGGCAGAGCCCCTAGTTAATATTACAGCGAAGAAATTATTAATCGTATATGTGTATGTATTTTACGAATATGTACGAATGTTTTCGAAGTTAAACGAATAGGTATTTCTTTAAAATTGTAGAAAAGAATATTTCGATGATAAAAGGTTGTATTTATATATATTTTATAACCCGAAAGCAAATATTATAGCAGTATATAACGTATTATAGCATACATTAGTTCTATAACTCATACCCCCCCCCACCACCACCTCTATGCAACTGCCTCTGTCCTAATTAAATGTAATTTTCGTGAAAATGTCAGAGTATACAATAATCGATTTGTATTTGCTTAGCCGCTTGTGTGGTGAGCGAAGCGAGGAATTAATCAAATTTTAACATTACAATATCACGTTATACAATTTATTTTTGCAATAAATCTCTATATCACATAAATAAATCCTTTAATCCAAAGTCAAAACCTCTGGTCCTACTGCGCATGCGTCAGGTTGTAGGTCACTGCTACCTCCACTACCCTACTTCTGTTCAAGTGCCTCTGTCCTAGTCAATCGTCATTTCCGTGACAATGTCAGAGTATGCAATAGTCTGTTTGCATTTGCTTCTCCGCTATGGTTGGTGTATGAGAGGAGCGAAGCCTTCTAGTATATAAAAAATGTTTACCAAAAATTCTGGCCTTACTGCTCATGCGTCACTGCTTCCTTGATCCTAGTGCCTCTGTCCTCGTGTCGTCTCCTCGTGTCACGGCACTCGTAGGCCTAATTCAAAATTGTTTTATTGTTATGGTAATTTTTTTAAATAAAAAACATGTCTGAACTAATTAATCAGTTTATCGTGTAATTCATAATGTATCAACAATGCAATAATCTGTTTACAGTTGCTTCGCAGCGAGCCACCGCGAGGGTAGTTGAGCGAAGCGAGCTCGGGCCCGAGCCCTGTAGTTTTCAATAAATAATTATTTTTAAAACTCGGAATTATACGTGCGAAACACGTTTTACAGGCGAGGGCGTTGCCTTATTAATTCAATTGACAATAAAGTCGCTATAAATTCCTACACGTTAAAGATAAAATAATGGCCGACAAAACCGAACCGCAATAACTTAACGAGATAAAAACGCCACATTCGTTACACAACTGGCCTGCTTAGATAGCGGTAGACTGCGTGCACAGCCTAGACAGTATCTTTATGTCCACGGTCTATTACTTTTGTTAATACTTAACAAACACCTTGTTGGAGAGGCCGTTACTATTTTTGTCTTATCTGTGATTATTTAACACTTATCGGGGGACCCGAGTGAATTATATTTGATCGGAGAAAGTTTGACCTTAAAGAAAATTGTGCGATATAAAAATTAAGCTGTTCTTGTGCCTGTTGCTGCTAGTCGATTTTTCGATACATTTCGAGTAAAACTTTGTGGGTTCAAGCCTAGCTACTGGTGTTCTGCTTACTTGCGCTTTAGTCCATGGGGGGTTAAAATCTTTACTATCCTACCAGTAGAAGTTCAGGAAAGTACAAATTTATCAACTCCTATAAAAGCGAGTGTACGTACGCACGTATAGTTGCCTCAAAACGTAGAGAGGCACCCCCTCAGGTAGAACGGACCGACCTAATCACCTGTTGACAAACAATGCCTTTGTAAGAAACGGGCACCCGGGACTGCCGGCATCCGCCTGCTATTCCAAGAAATTCTGTGTCGCACTATAATTTGCAAACAATTGACACATTAGGCCTACATTATCGAATGAAGACTCATTGTTTTCGTCTTGCTTAGACGAATAAAACACATTTGAATCACAGTTCTAACGCGATAGAACATGAGGCAACTGTACGTGAGTAACATGTTATACAACAGCTGTTAAGCAAACCCAGCTTAGGTTATACTTTGTGGTTATGTTTACAACTTCAATCGTTATAATTTCTTGTAAAGATGATTTTTTTAAATATGAGTTATAGAACTAATTTATGCTATAAAATACGTTAAAATATTTGCTTTGAGGTTACAAACAGTATATAAATACAACCTTTTATCATCAATATTATTCGTTTAAACAAATTTAAAAAGATATAGCTATTCGTTTAACTTCGGAAACATTCGTACATCTTCGTTTAACATATAACCATATTCGATTATTAATTTCTTCATTATAATATTAATAACTTCTAAATCATTTGATCTATCAATATGAAATAAAAAGCAATAAAAAGATATTTTTTTTATATTTCTTCAAATATATAATTACGTATATAAATAAAACATTTTAGCAAATAGGCCTACAGTTTAATCTATATTTATATATATAATCCAAATACCACTCACTGACTCATCACGAAATCTCAAAAACCACCAAACGGATTGGAATGAAATTTGTTATGTAGCTTCCTCTAGGGCCCTAGGTGCTCGCTAAGAAAGGTTTTCAAAAAATTCGAAATTTTAAGGGGGGTTTGGGGTTGTCAAAGTTACAAAAAATCCACATATTTAACTTTGATTTGTCTCTCCGTGCAAAGCCGAATCGGGCCAGCTAGTAATCTATATACAGTACTATATAAAATCCAAATACCATTCACAGTTATACATTAAAGTTATACTAGGGGCTTCGCCCCCTGCTCGCTCCGCTCGTCAACCCCTATCCCTCCGCCCCCCGCCCGATCTCCGGGGGGCCTCGTTCAACTTTATTTTATCGACTTGAATTCGAATTCATGAATTTGTGCGGCTGGAAGTTATACAGTACGTCTGTGCTACGCAATATACGGCTCCTGGAAGTTATGCAATGATCACCGCTACGCAATAGACATATTGAATCTATTCTTTATACTTTATAATTGTGAGAAGAAGAAGTAGGAAAAACTTTTTTATATAATAGAGAGATTTATTTCTCCTCTTACTGACTTAACAGGGTCTTCTTTCCCCGCTAATTTTTCCAAGCCCGTTCCCTTGGCAGTGGTTTCGCAGATATTAGCTATTCTTATTACTTTATAATTATGAGAAGAAGAAATAGACAAACTTTTTTATATAATAGAGAGATTTATTTTTCTTCTTACTGACTCAACAGGGACTTTTTTCCCCGCTAATTTTCCCAAGCCTGTCCCCTTAGCAATGGTTTCGCTAGATAGTAGCTATTCTTATTACTTTATAATTATGAGAAGAAGAAGTAGACAAACTTTTTTATATAATAGAGAGATTTATTTCTCTTCTTACTGACTCAACAGGGTCTTCTTTCCCCGCTAATTTTTTCAAGCCCGTTTCCTTGGCAGTGGTTTCGCTAGATAGTAGCTATTCTTATTACTTTATAATTATGAGAAGAAGAAGTAGAAAAACTTTTTTATATAATAGATTTATTTTTCTTCTTACTGACTCAACAGGGTCTTCTTTCCCCGCTATTTTATCCAAGCCCGTTCCCTTGGCAGTAGTTTCGCTAGATAGTAGCTATTCTTATAACTTTATAATTATGAGAAGAAGAAGTAGAAAAACTTGTTTATATAATAGAGAGAAATGTATTAACAATGGATATGATAAACAATATTTATTTATTTATTTGTTTGTCTAGTAGCTTACATGCTTTCTACATGGCCCCAGATTTAAAGCTGATGTGGCCGTTAACAATAACACACTATAATTTTACACAATAGGTAATAGCCTAATGGTTACTTAATTCAAAACAAACATGCCAACAACAAATACAAATAGAACTGAACTCGGTCTTTAACTGATATTGTTTGCTATCTAATACTAAAAACACTAAACTAAACTTGTACCTCCTGCCACAGAACCGACTGATAATAGGCCTACTTTCTACTAAATAAATATATCATAATCTTATTTACAATAACCCTAAAGGCTTGTTTTCTTTATGCGACACACTGCCCAACAAAAAAATATATTTTACATTTATCTTTCTATTTTATAAAGATAGATATTTTATACAAAAATACATATATATAATAAACTCACATACAAAAATTTAACATTAATCTACAACCATTCTCTCTCTTTATTTATATCTCTCAATCACTCACTTTCCATTCATACCTCATTGTTCAGTCTGTTCTGTGGCTCCAAGTCGTCCCAAGTTGTCCGAGGGATTATTGCCAGCAATTGCTTTTTTCCACATTTTCTTAATTTTTAGGCACACCGTAGCAGTTTTGTCCAAATATATCTGTTCTAAGTTTATTATGCAGCAGAGCATGCTCTGTCCTATTCTCTCTGTAAATTCCCGAGTCTTCGGACACGTCATAATTAAATGTATTGCTGATGCTTCTTCCCCGCAAAGAGCACATCGCCCTCTATCCACGTTGTCACCCGCCCATAATTGCCATAAACCTAGTCGAAACCATGCCAAAGCCATTATCTTGTCCCTTCTGTCCAGTTTATGTAAATATTTTGCTGGCTCAAAAACTTTTCTATCTTCTAGTTTTAGAAGTTCCAGCGATTTTTTAGTTTGTATTTCCTCCCATATTATTTGGATTTCGATATCTTTTACTTTTCTTTTTATAATTTGCCCTAAACTTTTATTTTCTATTGTTCCATCTAATACCCCCGTTAAGCCTAATTTATTCATTGTATGTTTAAATTTGCCAATCCAGAATTTATCATTATTTGCTTTTTTAACTTGAAAATCAAAACACTTTAGTACCAGTTCCCCTTCTCTCCCCCTCATCAACTTCGAAAAATATTCCCCACACCTTGCCAAATATTTCCCCGCATTGCACCAAGCCCTAATTCCCATTCGATTCTCGCAACTGCCGCACTTAAACAATATTTAATAATTATGATTTAAAAAATTCTTACTCTGGAAGCATGTCAAAATGTGAGATTTCCCACTCCTACGCGGAACAAACGAAATCACGTCATATGAAATATTAATGAAATAGTAATAAAATTGCTCCTTTGTACAAAAGACAATAATTATTCTTGTTTCGACATAAAATCGAACAATAAGCCCTGAACTTTTATGCCTTGACTTCATTGATTTCTTATATTTGGGTCAATGTAAACACTTTTAAAGAGATAACATAAAAGCGGTCTGTAATGAAAGCTCTTAACGAGAGCTAAACGAACGAGGAAGCCCGAACTGTCATTAAACCGTTTTAACACGGCGTTTGGTGCCAAGAGTTCAAAGTTGCACGGTCCAAGGTTACTGAAATGTGTTATTACTCGTCAGTCCCTACGTCTTAATCTCAATTTCTGCTAAACAAACTCACTTTAGGCTAATCCGAGTAAACAAATACAGTTGTACAACGTGAAGATTTTGCAGGCGTTATTTTGGAAAAACGTTCCTCGATACGTTCCTGTAATTTTGACTGGAAGGCGGAGAAATTTTATAAGGGCTCCCGAAAAATGTGTACCGTGGGAGCTCGTTAATCCGAATTAATTGGGGCAGGAGATTGTTCGGATTTCCAAACGTTCGGATTATCAAACATAGCGTGTAAATGAGACTAGTAACACGAATGTATAAATCAATTATATTCATCGAATGGGGTCTGAAAATAATAGGGATACAAAATAAAATAAACGTTACCAGAAACTGGCACATATACTTTCTCCTAAATATATTTAAATTTCTAAACAGATTCACTGTGACTTCATACAATTTTATTATGAAGTCGCAGTTGGATGCACATGTGCGTGCGCTTTAAAATATTAGTGATTATTACGTAGAAAGGTCCAAAAATAAAAAGTAAAGTAATTTCTACTCATTTATGCTATAAATATAAAAAATAAAAGCTACTAGCATAGGAAATATGAAATTTGCTTAGCAATGAACGTGTTAAGGGTGAGGTAAACATTCACTAGTTCGTTTGAAGGATGAGTCGCATTAGAAAGCGGTGTTTGAAAATGTTTTTTCTCCACTTACGCTCTTTCCCCACACACCCGACCCATCGCGCCAGGGCGAGGCCAAGTGCCTGGATTCACCCCGATATCTGTACCCTTGGGGCAGTGGAAAACTGCCAACTCGCCCTAAAATGCTAGGAACCAACCAACATAAAACAACCACACACACGGGTAACCAGCTTTGACAAACGCAAATTTACATATCAAATTACTATATAGAATATCACTAGACACCGTCAGGTTTGGTGGACATTACAAGCCTGACCAACGCTACACGCCCACAACCTAAAGTAACATCGCGGGATTATACACTATGGACTATGTCATATCGGCCCCCGTGAATCGGTAGCCACGCACGTTTCTTAGCCGGCCATAGTTAAATTATTTATTATACTCGCGAACATTTTGGCCGTGCGAGTTGAAAAATGGTGATGCTAGTGAAAACAAGATGTCGTCTGTCCTAATACACAGTTCACAGATGTCGTCCTAGTCGCTGCCGATCCCTACTCGATAATCGGTGACATTCTGTATAGATAAAATTGTGACACGTTCAGAGTCTGACACTCGATCCTAACCCGGATCCTCAGCGCGTCACAGCCTCAACACATTAGAACATGATGTACGAAAATACTGTGTGTTATAAAGTTTTCCAATTGGATTAATACTATGGGAACGTTCGGATTATCGAACGTTCGGATTATCGAGGTCCCCACAAATTATTTGGGAAATATCTCTATTTACGAAGTTGCTGATTAGCTGCCTCCGTATATGAAATATATAAGTAGAATTTGTTCGCACCTCAGTCTCCAGCAACGCGCTGCTTCGTTCCGCTCGCAGCGGAAACACTAGGCCTCAGATTATGGACTACTTTGCTTCGCTTGGAGTGGACAAACTTGCTCTTATTGGGCGTCTATGGAATTTTACGTATTGATCGATTTTGGAGGGTAGTTTCAAAAATAGACCGTAAACAAAATCATTCTAGCGCGAAAAATATCAACAAATTTTACTTACCTGTCAAAATACGTGCTTCTGGTTCTTGGATTTTTTGCCTTTCCGGGCGACTTGTGTCCAAACCCAACGTATGTACCAAATTTGGACCAAATCGGACGTGTTGAAGATACTCCTGGTATGGAGGTTGGCGTGCGAAGCACGCAATGCATTGGGTGTTGAAGATACTCCCAATATGCGGAATGACGGGTGAAGCACGCAATGTTTTGTGTATTTACTCAAAATATGCGGGATGGCGTGCGAAGCACGCAATGCCTTTTGTATTTACTCCCAATATGTGGAATGGCGTGCGAAGCACGCAATGCTTTGTGTATTTACTCCCAATATGCGGAATGGCGTGCGAAGCACGCAATGCTTTGTGTGTTGAAAATACTCCCAATCTGAGGAATGGCGTGCGAACCATTTTGCAGCTATTCAGC
Organism: Philaenus spumarius; assembly: GCA_018207615.1. Lineage (NCBI taxonomy): Eukaryota > Metazoa > Arthropoda > Insecta > Hemiptera > Aphrophoridae > Philaenus > Philaenus spumarius. The sequence continues at coordinate 14,836 of JAGFPH010016389.1, forward strand.
ACCGACGTGAATAGACCTATTTCCCAAATTGTTGGTTGAAACCCTAAAATATAGGCTTATAAACTTAATTTTGGAAATTTGCTCAACTCACGTCAGCGGTTCAGCTGCGTGGTCGAATTATTTATTAGGGGTTTAGTCTCTAGTGTTAAGGAAAGTATAACAATCAATATTTTTACTACATTTTCACTCCTTAGCAGCACGCAACAAAATGTCAATCTATGATACTTTTTTTATGTATGTTGTAAAATATAAATGTACAAATTTTCAGCTCACTAACTGTTTAAGGAAAATATAACAATAAAGTTTTATTTATTTAGGGGTTGTTTTAACCCTTAAATCAAAACTAATTTTAGCCTACATGTTATTCAAGGATAGTGCAGCTTTTTATTAGTAAAACTATTTTTTCAATCGGTTCAGTAGTAAAGTTCCCGAGATTACCCCCAAGATACAAACAAATTTTACCTCTTTTTAATATTAATACTAGGGGAGACCCCTGCGTGCTCCGCACGCCAACCCCCCACTCCCCAACTCCCTGTTGGAACCCTAGCTAACCTGTGCGAAGTTTTTGCAATTAATGTAGGCCTAGTTGCTTGATTTAATAAGATATTGATTTATTAAATTTACTAAAAAGACAATTTCATCATCACTAATTATCCGTTCACCTCCATAACTATTGAACTATAAACAGAAAAACATAATTAAGCAACAGCAAAATTAAACATAACCTACTTCAATAAAGTAAATTACAACATAAACTAACCATGTCATGATAATAAAACATGTGCTGTTATAATCAGCTGATCTGTGCTATTATATATTTTTATGCCCAATAGAACTCCAGATGATAATAAAACATGTGCTGTTATAATCAGTTGATCAGTAAATACAATGTTATTGAATAGAAAATATTTTAAATTACATTTTAAATATATTAAATGATGGAATAGTAAAATTTTAAGTAAAATGGGCAAATATAGAGTTAATTACCTTTCATTTAACACAAACTGCATGTCAATCGGTCCAATAGAACTCGAGATCTCACTTGGAATAGGCCTAAAAATTTTCCCCATGTTAAATTGCCATAAGAGATTTTAATTTCCGTTTTTAGAAAATTTAGTGCTGTAATTACTAAAATCCAAGTAAAATGGGCACATATAGAGTTAATTACCTTTCATTTAACACAAACCGCATGTCAATCGGACCAATAGAACTCGAGATCTCACTTGGAATAGG
>JAGFPH010016390.1:6881-19400 GCA_018207615.1 Philaenus spumarius
CTAGCTTTGTATACATACAGACATACATACATACAGACATACATACAGACATACATACATACAGACATACATACAGACATACATACAGACAGACATTTTGTAAAAACCACTTTTTTGTACTCAGGGGGTCCCAAAACGGATATTTCCACAAAAATCTCAACATCGATTTTTTTTGTGATCACTATACTTTCTCTATAGTATAGTGAGAAAGTAAAAATAATGTAGGATATTTTTCCGCACATTTTTCTTTTTACACTACCTTATATCTCGCTTGGTTCCCCCAAAATAAATTAAATCGTAAAATATCATAAAAGTATCTGGTTCAAATTATCTTATGATCCGAGGAGCCGATTTTCTTCTCTGCGAGCAAAGCGAAGCAGTCCATAACCCAAGGCCGTAGTGGAACGAAGGAGTCCGTGAGTCGAAGCTGGAGGCTTAGGTGCAAACAAATTCTACTAATATATTTCACACACACAGGAAGCTATTCAGCGCCTTGATGAGTAGATCAATGTCCCAAATTGTTGGTTGAAACCCTAAAACATCTAATCCTAAACTTAATTTTTCAAATTCGCTCAACTCACGTCAGCGGTACAGCCTCAAAAATTATTAAATACTAGGGGCTCTGCCCCTGGACGCTTCGCGTCCCAACCCCACCTCGGCCTTCGGCCTCAATGGCTGCTTCGCTTCGCTCGCAGTTGGAAAATTCGCTAAAGAATCTCGTTAATCTTTGGCCCGTTTTTAAATAGGTGACCGAGCATAAATCAGCTGTTTTATTTGGCAGGGGACTCAAACTCATTAAACATTACCTCCATAAGATTAACATGGGAAATTTGAAGTATTGTGTGCCGGAGCTCCTTCTCGGGTGAATAGCGGCTAAACGGACGATTGGATCTTAAATTTGATGCAAAATCGTTAGTTTGAAATTTAATTTTCTACAACTTTTGTATTTAAAATTTTTTGCTATCTCTTACCGCTTTCTTACTAAATGCGCTCAAAGTGGGAAAATGAAGAAATTGAAAAAATCTAAAAAATCTTTCCCGCATAAATGATGCTTCCAAAATTAAAAAATGTTAAATTCTGGCAATTTTCCCAAAAGTTTCTTGTCGAGAGCTTTAATTTAAGTATAAGGTTGAGGGGGGTCCGAATACGGGAAGTGCCTAATAATTAATGTCAGTGAAACAGTGAAAACGGCTAGCGTTAAGAACGTTGGGCGGAGCTACCCTTCTTGGATGAATAGTGGCTAAATGGATGATTGGATCTTAAATCTGATGAAAAATCGTTAGTTTGAAATTTAATTTTCTACAACTTTTGTGTTTAACATTTTTTGCTATCTCTTACCGTTTTCTTACTAAACGCGCTCAAAGTGGAAAAATGAAAAAAAAGTAAAAAAATTAAAAAAATATTTCCCGCCCAAAAGGTGCTTCCAAAATTAAAAAATGTTAAATTCTGGAAATTTTTCCAAAAGTTTCTCGTCGAGAGCTTTAATTCAAGCATAAGGTTGAGGAGGGTCCGATTACGGGAAGTGCCTAATAATTAATGTCAATGAATCAGTGTTACCGTCCAGCTTTATATAAGTATATATGTTACGATCGTACGTTGAATGGTTCTATAAAACTATGGGCGAGTTTCTAGACAGAAATTCTCCCATATAAATAACATGGAGATTTTTATGGCCTTATATTTCGTATTTTTTAACAAACTAAATGGGAGGAATTGATTTTTTTTTATTTTTAGTGGAATCGGAATGTTTGTTGTGCAATTAGCCCACGGTAACTGATTTTCCAAAACTAATTGATAGTTCCTACAAAAAGTTTTCATATTTATATTACATGGCGTGTTTTTTAAACAGCAGTTGTTTTTAAAACACGGTGATATTTTTGATTTTTCTATTTTTGTGTAAATCTGCTGTGAAAAACGATTAAAATTATTCTTTATTTGTACAAATTTCATGAAAAATAACAACGCAATAGACAGATAAATTCCGGGAACTATTTTAAGGTTCAGGAATGATCGAATATTAGGTTATTACGTTTCTGAAATCGAATGTCCCATAATTTGCCCAGGAGAGCTGATATAGGAACAAGTTCATTTTCTTACGGGAAATCCAAGTTAAATTAAAAATGGTTTTAACTCGAGAATTATCTGAGGCACAGCAACGACTTAAATATGAGAAAATTTCACTGGAGTTTTTGTGCGAGTTTTATAAACATTTAATGAGTAGTTTTAGAGTTAAATAGTTGCGAAGAAACAAACTCCGTATTTTAGATATACTGTACGCAACTAGGCTATTATGTTCTCCTTAACTTTGTCCAAAACTCATGCCTTGAACAATAAAATAACGGCCGCAGGAAAACAATATTTTCGTATTGATATTACAGGAAATATTTCGTCCTTTATACCATTGGCTGATACCGACGCGACGCCGATACCGGTACGACCCAGTAGCGATACCGGTACGACCGTTACGCCTATTTATTTAAAATTAGTCGTATTATTAGCCATATCTAACAGGCGAAAATATTTTCACAATCGAAAGAATATTTATTTTATAAATTACTAACAAGGCTCACGCCTACACTTCAATAAAAAGATATTTAAAAGTTAGAATACAAATAATTTTTTCAAAATTTGAGTTAATGGAAATATTAGAGCAAACAGCTGTTTTATCTGTTATTTTATTCAATTAGTTGCTATGGTAATGAATGTAAATGCATGTGTTGCTTCATCAGTCTAGGTCTAGCCTAAGAATATTTTTACACTAAATTTACAAATATTAAAATAAAACATGTTTTTATCAAAATTAATTTATAGCCTATGTTTGTTACTGAAGGATAGTGTAGCTTTTTATTAGCAAAACTATTTTTTCAATCGGTTCAGTAGTTCCAGATATTACCCCCTAAATACGAAAAAAAAAAAAAAAAAACTTTACCTCTTTATATAGATAACTTTCAGTTGACACGCACCTCCTTGAATTGTACAAAACGTCGAGATATTCTTAAGTTATATAATTAAAAATCGGCTTACACTAATATTTAACTAGGATTTACATAGGCCAAATTATTGATTAATTACCAACCTGAGACGATATCGTACCGATAAAGGCGCGACGCATGCACCGACGACACGTCGTCGGTCAGTGTGTCGGTAAGTATGAAATCAGCCATGTCAAAGGTTGAACTGTGATCAATTTTATTCAGTCGCATTCAAAGAAACAAACTGCTTATACATTTTAATTATACAGTTTAAAAACTGCACAAATGAAAAAGTTTATGGCTGAAAGCTTTCAGAAGTTGTATTTATAATTAAATGTTGCAATCGCACAAAGTGATGCCTCGGGGTAACTGGGACGAAAGAAACAAGCTCGGCTATATTTTGTTCCCGGAAGGCGTCCGCTTATTGGACAAGTTTAGTTTGCACAAAGACTGAGAACTTAATTTGATAACACCGAGAAACAAGTTAGAGTGGACATGAGTTTGAACAAAAAGATGAAACAAAAGGGTTAATTCTTTAATAATTTCTTATTCTAATGTATAAGAGCAACTCATAATATATTGCTTGTATAGTTTATCCAGTGGAAAGTTATATAAATTTAAACAAACAACTGGAAGTGAACAGAAATTACTAAATTATAAACTCCTATAAATGCGAGTGTACGTACGTACGTGAGTAACAATAATAATATGACAGCTGATTTCACCCATCATGTGTAATACTTACAACACCTAGCGTGGATAATATGGGGTGTTTCAAAAAGTACTTTACAACTTTGAAAAATCATATTAATTTATTCATTTATTTAGTAATTTTTTTTAAACGTGAGTTATAGAACTAATGTTAGCTATAATACGTCGAAATACTTGCTTTGAGATTATAAAATGAATATAAATACAACCTTTTTACTCATTTATACAAATTTAGTCTGGATTTCCTGTTACTGTCACAACTACAGTGAATTGCAAAATCATCATAGAAGAACAATGCTCTTCGTCTAGCTCGGACACCGAAGAATTCTTGATGATTGTTTTGGAGGAAAGAAAATGAAGAAAAATAATTACACATTCTATCAATCAAAAGTGACAGGTAAATAGAAAAATGTTAAATTGTGCTAATAATCTCGAAAAGCATCACAATAAACAAGTTGTAGTTGTTTTTGTCAGTTTCATATACACGGTTGTCATATAACAGAAGTATCAATCAAAGTGAATTAAAAACAAAGAATAACACGAAACATGCGTCTGTTGTGATAAGTCCAGTATTACTTATGTCAATTTCAACTTACTTACCACCTTCATAATAAAATCCAGGGTTACAATTATCTCTGTTTCTAGCTAATGACATTTATAACGACTTAGAAATATGAAGTTTTAGGTTCTACTCCAACATCAACGAGTCAATGTTGTTTTGTAGCTTGTAACAACCGAGTCCTTTGGTAAAAGTCTGCATATAAAAGTATATTACTGCGTTTGATGCTTTGTTATAATATCTAATTTATTAAAACTATGACACATATTCAAAGTCTGATACATATTATTTTACTGTGTCACTGTTATTTTCTGTATGATTGTTTTTATATTTGAGTCATTTAATTATAAATAAAGATACCTTTTCAACAAAGCCAGTGTCTGGTCGGGACCTGTGGCTATATCTATCCGATCCGCGCAGAGCGGGGCCGAGTCGACCCGTTCCGGTATGCTCTCAGAGCATGGAAAAAATTCGGCTGTTCGTATAGATATAGCCTCTCCAATTTAAATACACAGAAAGAAAACCCCTGGAAAAATTCCGCTCCGCTCGGCTCAGCTCTGATCGTGTAAGTATAAAATGTACATTTTAATCGCTTCAAAGTGGAATAAACAAACATTTAAACGTGGGTACTTATATCGTATGACTAACTAAAAGTTCCTGAAGATGGCGGAATAGTTAGACGAAACCGAAAATTTGTGAAAACCATTAAAGGATTGTTGCATGGATAAAACAATTGTTTGTATAACATTCAGTAATATATTTTGTAAGAAATAATTTAGATGTACATGAATAAAGTCCTTTCAAACGATTAGCATTCGTCGTCGATTACACACTCATTTTTGCGGGACGAAAACTCAAAAGTAAATATATATTTAGTTTTTGTTATTTTAATATGTGCGGATTTTCGGGCTTTATGCCAGAGATCAGCTGATGTCTTTAACCGTTACGGAGATGTCTAACTGCAAAGGATAGAAGCACGGACAATACAATATTGCCGTTTTTAATTTCAGAAAAGGATTAAGTAGTTTCCGAGATAAGTGAACTGAGGTGTTATTTGTGCATCTTCACGTTCATACTTTTTGGCATCCATCCAACTCTTTGATTCGAACCTCTTAAAATAGTATTCGATCAAATTGATAATATGTATGAATGTGTAGTCACGTAACATAGCACCCTAGCGTAAACAAAATACCTTTAGTTTCAGTAAATATCTCATCATATTTGTAAGCACGTGCGGGACATTTTATAGGCATTAAGAGAGCACTTTTCCGACATTTGTTTTAGGGTAGAGATTATCCGGTATTTCCTATGTATGATAAGTTATCAATATAACTGAGCTCGGTAGAAGTCAGAAGTCGGTGCATACAACGTCATGAAAAACAATATGGCATCGTCAACTGTCGCAACTCGGTGCTAAAAACGTAATCCCATAAGAAAGGTTCCCCTCCGAATGGAGGGCAGAGAGTCCGGATACACTTCATCTAACACAAAATATTTCGTAAAGGCGGACAAAGCCACTGGGAATTTTCTGATTTATTCATTGCGCCTTCCCTAGAACAGGCATGGTTAAAGCTAAAATTGGCCAGCCCGTTTTTAGCGTTTTGCAAGCATATTTTTAAAAATTCGCCAAAAATAGTAAATGAACCCAAATCCAAAAGTGTACAATAGCTTTTTTGTAGAAGAACCTTCAAAGAATTCAAATATGCCACTAAAAATTAGTTTATTTTGAAATTGTAAAAGTTATTAGCTCAAGAAACAAACAAATGTTCAGTAACGAAAGGAAAAAGTTCAACTTTAGGCCTACATAAAAAGTAGTAAACATTTTTTGTAATTTTTTTCATAAATGTAAAAAAGTTTCGTAATTTAGTTCTAAATAGAACTGTATAAAAACATTCATCAATTTCAAATTTTTTATTTTGAAAAAAACAGTTTTTATGTTCCAAGTACACGACTGGTAACAAACCTAGGCCTAGATTGTAACGTCATTTACTAATATATGCTTTGCCCAAAAATGAAATATTATTATAACAAAGTGTAGAGGATAAATCAAAGAAAAGAACGGTATACTTGTCTTTCCTTAGTTCACAAAAGTGTTTGAGTTATATTTATTTGAATAACAAAATGACATGAAGAGTTTGAGTCGATATGCTACGGGCAGCTACGTCATATAAACAGCGTGGGAACCCACGCGCTAGGCGTTCTCACCAGAATGCCCTAATTATGTAATTTCCACTGCTGTCTAGACAAACAAAAAACCGGTTATTTCTGGATTACTTGACACTGTTCGAAACTTCAGACTTTGCTCTACAAAATGGTGTAAAGAAATCTGTCAAAACATAAGGCGTTGTCTTCACAATATCCGTTGACAAATGGCCTGTTTATTGGTTGAGAGACTGTCCAATCGCAAGGGTTTACAGTACCTCTTGAATAAAATAGTAATTTTACAGTGACATCTGATTGGAAGACACCAACAGAAAGATAAAATCATGACGAATCCAATGGTATCGTTATAATTGCCAAATAAATATTAGTGTAGGCGGTCTTAAACGTCTAAGAAGTGGGAAATAACAGTACAATTGTATGGAGATTAGCGCACGGAAAGAGCTGTAGGCCGATGTGCATATTTTAAAACTATGATTACGTATGTAAATATACGTTTTACGAAAAAGTTGTAAATACAAAAATTAAAGTTTAATTCATTTCCTTTCCAATAGTGCCAGTTTTATTACGATTGGATAATTTTAAGTGGGTTAAATTAGTGATTATGCAAATATATGCAAATTTTTGCAAATGTGTGAAATTGTTGCGTTCTGCGCCTGAGAGAAGGCCATGCATGGCCTTCTGCCAGTTCCAGGGTTTTAAGCTTGTACCTGGCGCAACTTAAACCTAACAAATCTGTAAGTGGCATCTTTTTAATTACCATTATGTAGCATTAAGTTATGTTCAGAGTGTTAGTGTTTGGTTTCTTCACTAACCAGTGCTGAGCTAAATTGTATCAATGTTCTCAATGTTCTAAATTGTACCCATGTCAAATCTCACCGCCCAAGGCGGATATGAGTCTGCAGATTTTTTAAATTACCCCCCCCCCCCCGCAAATCATATAACCAACGTTTATGGCCGTCTGAGAAACCGACTGGTTGTGTACTCCCAGGATATCTACTCCTTCTTCGCGAGTGTTAAAAATGGTAAAATCGTTATTTCTTGAAAAATCTATTTATGATTAAAGCAAAAAGATATATACGTTTCTGTTTACTATTGTATTTGATGACAAAAGCTATTTACAATTTACATTTTACTTTCTCCCCCCATACGTAGTATATGGAGAAAGTATTGTTTTCGTCCAAATTTTTGAATTTGAATTTTTAGCGGAATTATCTGTTTTGGTGCTCCCTGAATCCCCAAAAATGTTTAGTGGAATTACCTGTGTTGGTGCTCCCTGAACCCAAAAGTATGTTTAGTGGAATTATTTGTTTTGGTGCTTCCTGAACTCAAAAAAAGTGTATTTTTGGTGATGTCTATCCGTGTGTCTGTGAATCTGTTAGGATGTGTACAGATCTGGAGACCCATTCTGTCCGATTTTGATAAAATTTGGTATGTAGGTGTAGTTCTGGAATATCACCAGGCGTTTTTTTAATTTTTTCAAATTTTAGATTTTTAAGGGATTTTACAATGGCCAAAAAAAGAAAAATCAAAATTTCTCAAAAATTGCTCTAACGATTTTGACAAAAATTTTCTTATTTGTAGCCATATGCAAAAAAACCGCATCTTTCTAAAAATTCTCGTTTACGTAGTAATAATAACTGATTTTTGGGTTTTTTGGCTAAAAAGGGGGTTGTTTTTCAAAAATTTTCTTCGTGCATCTATACAGGCCTAACTGACATGTTTGGTGCAAATTTGGTCGAAATCCATCGAATAGTTTTAATAATAATAATCATAATAATATTATAATATAATAATATAATATGGATGTGTGTTACATGCATCTAATATTGTCCATGGTATGTCCTACTTTTGCAATTCTAAATAACTAGCTCCTATGCTACTCTTGGGAAGGTATAAAGTTTCTACTGGGAGAAAGTATGTGGCAGTTATCTGGTAGGTACCGTTTATTTAGTATGTATAGGTTACATTTTCATCTGTAATATAGATATCTCAATTTCATTATCAGATCCAACACTTTTATTAGTTGCATAATTAGAATATAAAGCCGCTCCTATATAATATCCAAATACTTTCTACCCAACCCAATTACAATATCATATGTCCCAATCTAGTGCAGAAAACTAAACTGTGCCAGAACTAATGCAAACAGAGAAAAACGCAACTTTCCAATATTTCATAGTTACCGTATTGAAAAGCTGTTTTGTAATGAAACAATATTTTTGTAAAATAAATGTCAAATAGTACCTAGTACATAGTTAGTAAGTTATTTTACTTTGTTCAATGGTTACCCGTAACAGTTTTATATCGTTAATTTAGGTTTACAAGTGAAATAAGAAAACCGATGAAAACCACCACTAAGTCTTCAATTCAAAAAGTTTTAAAAATTAACCCGAGATATCAAAAATTACTGCCTTCCTCATATTCAGCCTTTATACCATGTAATACCCCGTGTAGGAGACATTTCACGTGTCCCCCTGATATAACACCTAATGCGTACTTTACTTGAAACTTCACTAGAAGACCAATCCAGCTAGATGGTAATATTTAAAAAAAAACTTTAAATCTAATTTAATCCGCAAACGTTATTACAGTTTGTGAAACGAGCCTAAATACTGTGCATAGTTTTGTCACGTTTGTTAACGCGAGGCCAAAGTCTAAACTGAGACGTCATTGACGGGCAAGACGACCTGGATACGGTCCAACTGGCACAACCGATTCCTGTATCGTCAACGTACTTCTCAGTTCACTTTTTGTATTCTTTGATAAAGCATCTTGTCGACAATAGCGCAAATATAACGCACTGACGCGTCTAGTAGCTATGAAAAACATTTCATCCGGATTACTTCGTTTAGTAATAGGTTCACGTCGTATTTCCAGATATAAAATACTCCCGCTCAGACAACTGCTTGTTTATAAGTGTAGTAAACACTGTTTATAAAAGAAGAATTTAACTAAGCAATATTACAGGACTGGATGTCACGCATTAGATTTTGTTAGTAGACCTAGAAGTAATAAGACCTGGTTCCGAGGTTCTTTTTTGTTTGTCGGTCCCAAAGTATATAACCGCCTACCGCTTCAACTAAAAGTAAATTACTAATTTACAAAATTTGTTGAGAAACTCGAAAAATTAGTTGTTTATATTCAGTGTCACTGATGACTTGCTAAGAGTGTACGAGTGATGGTGTAAACACAGAGGAGTTCTCTTTGTTTGTACTCTGTGGGGTTGAGGAAGGAGCTGAGATTGGTATTTTTACTTTCTCCACCCTATACGTAGTATATGGAGAAAGTATTGTTTTCGTAAAAATGTTCGAATTTGAATTTTCAGTTGAATTATCTGTTTTGGTGCTCCCAGAACCCCAAAAAATTGTTTAGTGCAATTATCTGTCTTGGTGCTCCCTGAACCCAAAAATATTTTTAGTGGAATTTTTTGTTTTGGTGCTCCCTGAACCCAAAAAAAGTGTTTTTAACGTGGTGTCTGTCAGTGTGTCAGTATGTATACACGACCAGAGGGGACACTATTGGTCCGATTTTCATGAAATTTGGTATGTAGGTACTAAACCCTAATATCTCCAGGCGTTTTTTTCATTTTTTGGAATTTTTAATTTTTAAGGGTAATTCACCCCTAAAAACCAATAAAAAACGACAAAAATGCAAATTTCTCAAAAACGGCTCTAAAGATTTTGATCAAATTTTCAGTATTTATAGTGCTTAAGATGCCAAACAAAATGACACCACCCGCTTTTATCAAAACTTCGGCGTTTCATAATTATGGGGAAATGTTAAAAAATAAACAAGTTTATGTTGGAAATCTAGCATCATGGCGACGGCCGCACAGGGTAGCACAACGGTAGCGAGGACGGCCAGTAATTCAAAGGTCGCGCGATCGAATCCCGCCTGGGACAATAACTTTTTTATACGATTGACGTAGGTAGAATATTATTTTTTTGTTTTGTTCTAAAAAGTAGTAAATAAAATGATTAAAAACAATATTATTTTGACTACAGTAAGTTGGGAGAAAGTTTGTGTCAGTTAACTGATAGCGTTTATTTCGTATAGCCTACATACATTCTGTTTTTCTTAAAATTTATTTTCCGTTATTTTTTTTTTTTTTTTTTTGAGTGTTTTGTTTGTATCTATTTTTCTGTATTTTTGTAAATTTGCATTATTATTGTTTTATAGGTCTAATTGTGTATTACTATTATATTGTAATTATTATTACTATTCAGTTTTGTATTGTATGTATTAATAGTGTTAGGTGGTAAATTTTTAGTTTATTGAGTATTTCGGAGCATAGTTTCGCCAGCGGCGGCATTTTAGGCCAGCTTATCACAGACTAAGGAAATATAGAAAATATGCATATAAATATTACAAAAGAGAACAATTACTTGGCTAACAAACAAAAGTAAAGACTGGCAAAACCAAGGTCGGCCAGACTTAATACATTTTGTAGAACTAAGGGTCTGCTCCAGTAAAAGAAAAAGCAACCGGCGAGTCCAGCGCTTCACCTTATAGCCGTATCTAAACAGTGCAATTTCTTGCAGCTTAGCGCTTTGACTTGCCTCATTTAAAACCATTTTATATATCCATCTTTGTAATTGAGTTCTGAAAAAAACCTGAATATTCTTTATAAAATTGCGAATCAGCTTGCGATTCACTTTTAATTATATATTTTTATTGTATAATCAGTTCAAAGTTCGTTCAAAGTTTGTACTTAAAAATGTCAATTACGTGACAAGTGAATGAGATTTAAAAAATTTGAAACCCTAAACTTATGCGCATTGTGACTGTGGTTAAAACGAGATCTAAAAAACTATTTTATGATACAAAATAAACGAAAAAAATGGTTTTAAATTTAACATTGCTCATACTGGATAAGAATATAAGATGGCCACCACTACAGCAGACCCTTAATTAAAAATTGTGTGCTTGTCTTTTTCATTATAATCGAGTTCTTCCAAGTACCTTAGGTCATTAGTGTAACTCGAATAGAACTTACTTATTTTGTATTTTTGTAATGTTTTTTTTTTCAACCAATCACTGGTTTCGGTGATTTTTAAAGTTTTAAAATGTATTAAATGTTAAATCTCTGACGAGATATAGAACATAAAATATTATTATTATATTTTACTAACTCAGTCCTGTTGCAAAATGGTTGCCCTTAATTTTGTATTTTATTTTTTCTCCACTGAAAGGTTTTATTCTCGGAACTCAAAATCCTTGCACTGGTAATGTTATACCTGTTTAAACAATGTCCCAACTGGAACACTTTTCCAACTTATATATAATTTCCATATCTCTCTAGTATATAAAAAAAATCTACTTCTTCTTCTCATAATTATAAAGTATTAAGAATAGATTAAATACGTGTATTGCGTAGCGATGACCATTGCATAACTTCCAGGCGCACAAATTCATGAAGTCGATTATGAAGCCGAATTCAAGTCGAAAAAATAAAGTTGAACGGGCCCCCCCGGAGATAGTATATAATAATATACTATATCATATATAGCATTTATATATAATAATTCCAAAATATAATTTTTGATTCATTTAAATACCCTACATGTAAGATATTTCTAATAGCAACGTTGGTGGAGTTTAAAAGTTAAAGTACTTTTAAAGCAATATTGTAGCTTTCGGGGGGAATGGTCCCCAGAACACCATGATTACAAATTTCATTAAAAGTGAGTTTTTGCACTCTAACTGCCACATTTTGCTTCCGATTTGGTCCAAATTACGTACATAAGTTTATTTTTTGAGTCATTTGGACGATTTCGTTAGCAAAAAAATCCATCAACCTGATTCACGTTGTTTTTTTTTTTACAAGACGTAACAATATTTTGAGATTTTTCGTACTAGAATGAAACTTTCTTGTTGTTTTGTCTAAGAAAATAAATATATGAGATTACTCTGGACATTTTGTTTTTTCACATGACATCTAGTTTCCTCAAAATCAATCAGAACGTAAAATACAATAAGACTACCAGGGTCAAATCCTCGTGGGGTATTTTACCGTGGGAGCAGTTTCTAATCCGATGATAATGCGAATCGAGTTTGTCCGGTGAAAGTGCAAACTCGCAAAGCTCAGTTCATATTTCCAGGCCGCAAGATCGT
>JAGFPH010016392.1:0-19022 GCA_018207615.1 Philaenus spumarius
CAAACTATTAAATAAAAAATAAATAAATAAAAAGATGACTACTTTTTATTTAAAAATAAAAAACAAGAAATTTGAAAATAATTAAAAATCGTATACAAATTGTTTAAATATTTTTAAAACACATATTTATGGTAAATTCTTGAGTTGTACTACATACTTTTAGTAAAATCAAAAGTTTTTTTCCCCTATGGGTTTGGTTGATTAATTAAAAAGTTAAATAATCTTTCTCATCTTTTTCATTATTCCTCTTTTATTTTCTGATTGGAGTTTTTTGTTCAACTCTCTGATCCGGATGAAGGTTCTTGTTCGGATCCAGCACATGATGACTGACTTTGGAAACAGAATCTCATCAAAATCCATTTCTGTTTTCAAAATACTGTACACTTCAGCCAAACAATGTTTCCCCTTTTTGAAATAGTTTCCATTCTGTTTGTATGATTGAAGCATTAATGAATACAAGCAATTATGGTGACAAATAAATAAATAAATAACAATAAATATGAAGTATTCAGATATTAAATAAACAAAGGAGAATGGAATTTTGAATGGGGCCTAATTCTTTGTTGACTACAGGATGTTGGTTCCGGTTAGTGAAGAGTTTCCCATGCGTCTGGTAAGTTCTGTTTTGTTACGTTTTTAAAAGGGTCGTGTTTTCTATATTGAAAAAATGTATTTCTTGTAAGCAGTGTTTGGCAATTATAATGCAATATAATGCTGATTTGTCGGGTCTATTGCACTTAAAGTGAGAGAAATGTTATTTGGTTCTAATTCTTAAGTTTCTTATAGTTTGACCTAAATATTTAACAAAAAGTAAATTAAAAGTGAAATTCAATAATAACCAATATTAATTTAAATACATAATATATTTCACTTACCCGTTTTTAAATTAATTTTGTCTTTTCTTCTGCACGCATTAATCCATTTATTTTGTAGATCAACATTTCTTGGGAATCGATGAAACCTTACTCTTAACAAACTGTCTTTTCGGGTTGAGTTATCGCAGCCAAACACGGCACAAGAAGGCATTATAATTAATGGTTATTAATTATAAGAAATATTATTACAATAATAAACTATGTTGCCTATAATTATGACGTTAAAAATGCTTGAAGGTCGTACAAGTTTCGGCGGTAAATATGGCAAAGGAGTCTAGACTGGATCTCCGACTGTGTAGCACGCTACGTCACGGGTAGGCTGGAGTGGAGGGAGAACCTGCGCATGCACACACCTTCTTTAATACGCCTTGGTGTGTATCTGTCTATGACGCAGTTTGTCACATAAATTAAATGTATTGGGCTTGTTTATTATATAGTAATAGTAAATAACTTTGTCGCTCGTAAGTTGTTGTGGGCAGTGATGTTTTCCGCCCATCATGCCGGGAAAAACGTTGCAGAAATTGCCACTTCATGGTGCGTCTCTATGTAGATAATGTGAGCTCAGTATTTTGTAGGTTATAAAATAATACTACAATACTCAGTAATACTATAAAAAATTATAAAAAAAAAAAAAATAACTATCCCACTTCTAAAATATAATGTAGGCATTCACAACTGAGAAAATTAAATATTCACGGTGTTCCTTAAATTGGACGTCAAAATTCTGGAGTAGGGTCCTTACATACAAATAAATAAAAACGTACCTATAAACATGTTCCCTAAAACTCTTCGTTTTCCATATATCCGCCATTTTGTTTTTTTACAAAATAATTCATATCTAGAGAAATGTTTGACTGATTGAGTTCAAATTTGGCATGCAGTTTAACTTAACAATTATCTGTCTCAAGAAAAACAAACGATTATATCCAATCATGAGTTTCAAAATGGCGGCTGTTTGAAAATGTCAAACTTAAGTTACTCAAAAATCGTACATTTTAACACAAAATATTAAGACACCTTTTTTGTAGCCCTTTTGATTCCCTATCGGATACTGTAACTTTCAAAACAATCGGATGAATGGTAATAGTTAAGTTATGTGTAATAATTAGTTTGCTCGATCCGGCATCCAACACAGTTAACACAAAAATATTGTATGTACATTATGCTGTTATTATCTTTAACTTACCTATTATGATTCATTCGATTGTTTTGAGAGTTACATTATCCGATAGGGAATTAAAAGGGCTGCAAAAAAGGTATCCTGACATATTTTGTTAAATGGTAAGGGATTTGAGTCATTTAGGTTTGAAATTTTTAAACAGTTGCCAGTTTAAAACGCATGTGTGGATATAATCGTTTATTTTTCTTGAGATAGATAATTGTTAGCTCATGCCAAGCTTGAACTCAATCCGTCAAACACTTCTTTAGATATGAATTATTTTGTAAAAAAAAATAAATGGCGGATATCTGGAAAACGAATGTATGTACGGAACCCATTCTAGAAGTTTGGCGTTCTATTTAGAAGACACCCTGTATACCCATTTATTTTCTAAGTAAACTATACTATACAGAAAGTAATGAATAAATATACATGTATATATATAAACACTTAAACTCACAAACACACACACACACACACCCCCCACACCCAAAAACGTATTTCAAACACAAGCGCACGAAAGTATAATATACCCCAAGAGGTCATAAAACCAACAACCCAAAGCCTTATTGAACTGAACACGATCATTGATGCATTTTAAACTCTCCGGCAATGAATTCCATAGCGTACATGCTGTCACAGTGAAGATTTTTTAAATATCTCGGTTCCGTGCCTGGGTATAAGTGATAATGAAGCTCCTCGTCGTGTGTCGGTAGCATTTACATGTGAGCTAAAGACAAACCTTTCTGCCAGATAGCGATGCAATTCAGTGAGCGGAATAGCGTGCAATAACAACAACAAATATGATAATTTTGCAAAAAAACTAAGTTTTAGAATCATTGAAATTTGTATTAAGTAAAGTCGTTTTAATTCAAAATAATTCTACCACGCAGCTGAACCGCTGACGTGAGTTGAGCAAATTTCAAAAATTAAGTTTATAGGCCTATGTTTTAGGGTTTCAACCAACAATTTGGGAAATAGGTCTATTCAAGACGGTGCTGAATAGCTGCAAAATGCTTCGCACGCCATTCCGCATGTTGGGAGTATTTTTAACATAAAAAGCATTGCGTGCTTCGCACGCCAAACCAAATTGCTTTGAACAAGGTACTTTTATCGTATTTTACGTTTTGATCTATTTTGTAGGAACCAAGCGAGCTATAAGGTCGCGTACAAACAAAATGTGTAGAATAACATCCTACATGTATATTTGTAGAAAAAACTGTAAAAAAATCTCTCTCTTAGGAAAACCCTCAAAAAATATTTACTTCCTGTCAAAAAACGTGCTTCCGGTTGTTAGATTTGTTTGGCTTACGAACTCGTCCAAGCGACGTAGACATCCAACATGCATACCAAATTTGAACCAAATCGGACTTAAAATGCGGCCGCTAGAGTACGAACACATAGATACATATAGGATTTTTAATGACACCCCAAAACGTGCTCTAGGAACCATGATTGGTGCTCATTTGTTACTCCTGACCTTGGGTCTTACTATAAGGGTCACTGCAATAGCTCATTTTTCCTATGGAAATTCGCTAATATACCGTAAACTATAATTTTTAACAAGCTGCAGTTTGTTAGCTAATTCCAGTCATGACATTGATAACAGCATCACAATAGTTGAAATATGGAAATATTAATGTGTTCACCAGCTACTCTCTAGCATTGAACGGTGAACAATCTTTTACCTTCTTCAGAGTGTGCATGACAGCAAACACTTTATTGCAAGTGTCAAAAACGTGGTCTGTCCAGCTTAGAATCGTGTTTATAGTGAGACCAAGATTTTTTACTTTAGAATGATAAGGCGACAATTTTATTTGCGAGTCTTTTACAACAGCTACATGTAGATTTAGTTTTACTGTGACTTAACGTCAATCCATCCCAGACAGCCCAATCGTTGATAGCATTAATGTCAATATTTATTTTCTGTATGGTGTCAGAAATGTCTGATATGTAAAAGTGATTTGTACAATTGCACATCGTCAGCGTATAAATTTACTTCGAATAATATATTCTTAGGTATAACGTCAGTATATGGTTTATTGAATAACTTTATTACTATAAATAAATAGGGGAAACACCTGTGTGCTCCGTTGGAGCCTTCTATACACATAATCATGTTATGTTTTCTAAAGGTGAATAATTAATAATAACCCCAAAGCTAAGACGGTAAATAATGTTAAATGTTCAAATCAAATTATTTCGTATATTTTATAACAGCAGTTACAATGAAGGTTAAAATACCAGCATTGCTCAGAACTATACTTTGACAAAAACCTAACCAAGTTAAAAATACAAATAGTTATTTCAAAGTTTGAAATCAGGTGATAGTGCAAATTTTGGAGCAAACAGCTGTTTTATCTGTTATTTTATTCAATTGGTTGCTATGGTTAGTAATGTACATACATTCATATGTATTTGTTCATCAGTCTAGGCCTAACTTAAAAGATTTTTCCGACTAAATTTACAAATATTGAAATAAAAAATATTTTTATCCAAATAAATTGTAGCCTATGTTAGTCAGGGATAGTGTAGCTTTTTATTAGTAAAACTATTTTTTCAACCGGTTCAGTAGTTCCAGAGATTACCCCCTACGTACAAACAAATAAACACATTTTACCTCTTTATTATATTAATATAGACTAGCTGACCCGTGCGAAGCATTCGCATTCTAACTTACTTTTAAATCCCACTTAATTAAAGTACACACCGTATATTTAGTATCGTTTAGTATAATGCGAATACTATACGATACTAAATATACAATTACATGTAATTAAAAATAGCAATGTAGTGGCGTAATGGCAGCTCTCCATTTTTTTTTTTTTTTAAATATAAAGGCGAAAAACCTGGGTAGTTATCATCGCCTTGGGCAGCTCTCCAGCTGGGTATTGTTATCATCAGTGTTGCCAACGCCAGGAAAATATCCCTACAACTTACTTGATCTTCCATCACTGTTACTTTCGGATTCTTTATTTCTTTTTTTTTGTTTGTATTTTTTCGTATAATTGTATTTTGTATATTTTTCCGGTGTAGCGGTTTAGGAAAGCTTTAAAATGATGCCTCATTCATGTAATTTGATGATGTATTAAGAAAGTTATGGCGTACCGACAAAAAATGGCCTTGAGAAATAATATATGTGATAGTTAGCTATTGCATTTTAATTATTATTTAATTTTAAGGAATTCCATTTCATTACTTTGACCTTTTTCCCCGGTATTCATAATTGACACCAAGTGTCTCATACCAGACCTCTTAAATGGCAAAATTTGTCACTTATATTAAAACTACTATAAGTAATTTACTACTTATTCAATATACATGACATTTTTACCATATTTTAATATTATATTGGTATATACAAAATTTGCGTATTTACTTACCTAATGCTGCACTGAGTTTTTTTTAAGACCAAATAAAAAACAAATTGAGAAATAAGTTCACTCGCAGTTATAAGTTTTACAACAATGTTAGGAGACATCTTATATTTTTAGGCTATAAACTGTCTGTTTTTTTTGTGTTCTATTACTACAAAACTACATTTCATAAATCAAAAAATAAACCATGTATTTTAAATTCTGTCTAGCCATGTTTTACGTGACTCTTGGTTTACAATAGTTGTGCTACAGATGATTATAAACACAGATCTAAAACCCTAAACAGCTTGAAGAAATTACAAATGATATGCAACTGTGCTGTAAAACGTCCTCTGAACACGTTTCTGAAGTTAGATTTAAAATAATTCAACAGATGGCAAAGTTATATGCATTTAAATTTCTACTACGGATTAGTACGGAAAGCCGGGGATTGAAAAAAATAAATCTTTACGAGTTACTACCGGGGAAAGGGAAGCAATAAAATGCAACTGGTTTTTTATACCCCCTACGTACAAACAAACAAATAAATTTTACCCCTTTATAATATTAGTACAGATAAATAATGAGATCAGCATACCTTGAACCAACTCTGTTGATGGGATTCTGAAGCAGACTTTCATATGTATAAGATACTAGAGTTTCAGTCCCTGTTCGTTTCTCTCAACAACCCTCGCGGTGACTCATGATCCAATTAGATTATTGCATACTGTGATATTTCTACGGAAATTACTATTGACTAGGACAGAGGCCAAAAATTTACCAAACTTGTTCGTCCAAACAGGAGAATGACGACATGATTGCTTACCGAAGAACTTAAAACTAGCACGGGTCTATGCAAAGCATTTTAACCGATAATTTGCAAATGAGTTGCGTGAGTGCAGAATTTGTTCCTAGAATTTTTACTGATGAACAGAAGGAAAATCGTGTCTCAGTTTGCACGGAATTGATGATTGTCTTCTTGAAGTTGCGGACTTCAGAGCTACGATCCTGAGACTAAAATCCAGAGTTCTGAATGGAAAACCAGCAACTCACTCGTCAGTCAAAGTCGAACATTAAGGCCATGCATTTTTTCGATAGTGAAGTTTAGAGTTCGTTCCAATGGGAAACTCTGAATTTTACAAGGAGGCACTGGAACGTTTTAGAAACGACGTGCGAAGAAAGGGTCCAGAAAACAGGGCGATTGGCTTCCTTTTCATCACGATAAAATGCTGTGCCTCAAGTTGGTTTTAATACGAGAGTTTTTTTTTGCCTGAAAAGGTGTTCCTGCCTGTCCACATTCGCCTTCCTCACAAGATTTAGCACCAAGTGATTTCTTACTATTCCCAAAAATAAAAAACGTGCTATAGGGAAAACGTTTAGACACAATTACCGACATTGAGTTGGCCACGAAGCGGCTGAAAGCCCTTCCGAAAGAAGCCTTCCAGAAATGCTGGAAAGTCATGGATTCAACGTAGGGTTATGTGAAAAGCTAGCTAAGGGCAGTACTCTGAAGTAGATTAATTCAAATTCTATATAAGCTTATTACTTGGTTTGTAGCAGTGACCAAGGAATACTATAGACTGGCAAAGCCCATGCATAACGCACTACGGAAGTTGAAGCCGACCACGCCCACTCATAGGTGCAAACACCGGATTCTCTGTCCGCGACCGGTACACATTTTAATTCGCCGCGTTTCATTAACACCGTTGGAACACACACTTGAGTGTTGAGATAAAATTCTGAAATTTTAAAATATTGCATAAAAAATAAAAAAATAGAAAAATATATTTCATGTGAGCGTGAAAAAATATAAAACAAAGAAACGTTGTGTTTAGACATATGACATGAAATTTAGGCATGGCGAGAACGTTTTGTATTTTTGGGCAGGTGATTTGTCAAAGCGTAAAAGTTGTTGGAAATCAACCGAAAAATATTCTTTACATTTCTTTTTAAACTACTTAGTTTAGCCTGTAGGCTGTGATATAGTGACGAGTTGGTTTGATTGTTTTGTGAACCGGCGCGCTGACAACACTATCGCTAATCCACTGTATCTACAAGCCTTGTCATTCATGTGTAGTGCTATTGCTTGTTCTATCACTATATTGTACCATACATTCATGGTCCGAGTAATTATAATTTAATAAAAATTGTTAATATATTATAATTGTATAGTAAGAACAATAACAATAAGGAAACTGAATGAGTTATACGGTTTTGAAAGAAAACAACAAATCCACAACATCTATATAAAATTAAAATCCCTTGTACCTAGAATTAAAAAATCATAAAAAGTATGTACTGTCCTAAGAAAGTAATTGTTTTTGTCAAATGTCTCCTAACTTTTTGCTTGTTCATTTTTTGGTTAAGCAATTTAGTATTTAGTATAGTGATGGAGTCTTACAGTTAAGTATTTCTTACTTATTGCTTTTATTAACATAATTGGTCATGGTTAAAAAAATGATCATTGTCATTAAATATATCCCTGCCAATGTATTGTTTTAGAAGTCATTATATCGATCAGAAGGAGGGTAGTCAGACGTTTTCATCCCCACCACTCATAGGTGAATCGGCTTCAAGCCTTGCGTGACATTGCCTGTCTATGGTATTCCTTGGTCGCTTTTTTGTAGTAAAATTAGTCACCGTATTTTTTTTATAACACCTCGTACTCGAGGCGTTTACTCATTTTTTTTTTGACTTCACCCGATGAAACTTGAAATAAATACTTCTGCTGGTAAAGGAACAGGCAGATAACTATAATCCGTCAAATAAATTCTCTGTCGTATTAAGACAGTTTGTGGTTTGTACGTATAATCAAAACTACTCGTATATTTATGAACTCTCCCGCTCTGCTGTTTATAAAATGTACTCTCCGCCAGGTATATCTTCGTGCATAATATATAAAATAAACTAAATTCCATGACCTCGTTTCCTTTTGCATGGGTTTGTTTACGACTCAACCGTGAAACAGAAAGACGTAAAATATATTAAAGCGATGACGGTATGCTTTATAAAAGTTGATTGTGTTATTATTTTATAAACTTTGCTGCGAAATATGCCAACTTTCGTAAAATTCAATGTGTTTGTAGTTTACTACGGTAGCGAATAGGTAAAGGCGGAATATATTTGGTAATAGATATCCAGGTCCGTACCCGGTAAGCCTTAAGTAACCTACATCCAATAGTTTTCCAGGAACTAATTAATACGTGAACATAATCTATATAATATATAAAAGCGAAATACCACTCACTCACTCACTTACTGACACACTCATCATGATTTCTCAAAAACTACTGAACGGATTGAAATGAAATTTGGTATGTAGCTTCCTCTGGGGCCATAGGTGTTCACTAAGAAAGGGTTTAAAAAAATTCGAAATTTTAGGGGGGGGGGGTTTGGGGGATCAAGTTATTAAAAAACTATTTCTTCAAAACCACCGAATGGATTGGAATGAAATTTGGTATGTAGCTTCCTTTAGGGCCATAGGCAATCGCTAAGAAAGGGTTTAAAAAATTCGAAATTTTAGGCGGGGTTTGGGGGTGATCAAAGTTATTAAATCACGATTTTTTTAAAAACTACCGAACGGATTGGAATTAAATTTGGTATGTAGCTATCTCTAGGGCCTTAGGTGCTCAATAAGAAAGGGCATGGAAAATTTCGAAATTTTAGGAGGGGGTTTGGAGGGATCAAAGTTACTAAAATCATAATTTCATATCTTTTATTATTATGACAATCGTGCTTTTATTATTTAAAGATTTATATATATATATATATATAAGCCAAATACCACTCACTGACAGAACACTTAAAAATAATACAATTACGTTAAAAAGACTGAAAATACCAACCACCACGGGCAACGCCGTACGGGTCAGCTAGTATAATATAATAATAATAACGTTTTATTATACAATGAAGGTTACAATCATTTCTTTTTGCAAGCTTTTAGACATTGGTTTTTTTTTACCGTCTGTCTGTTGGAAGACCGTTAAACCTTTTTACTTTAACACCTCTAGCTCTATGTGTTACATGCATAACGCTAACAAAACATTACAAAACAACAACAAATAACTATGACACCCATACATAATTACATAAATACACATGCACACCCCCACATACAGACACACACGCACACACACTCAGAAAATACTGTATACTAAGATGACAAGTAAAAATAAATTACGTATGAAAATTAGGCAAAGATTACCAACAATATGAACATTTTGCAAAGATTGCCAACAACAAAACAAATATTAACAAATGGTTAAAAATGATTGAGCGGGAGCAAAGACACGAAAACAAATACTTAATAATAAATTCGCGGACTAATTCCCATTTGTATTGCCAAGCCTGTTGTACGTACCGAGCAAGATATTTCCAATTTTCCCCGTTAAGCTGTACTAGTAATTCCTCCCAACTCAACTCAATTTCCCAAAATATTGTTTCATAACTGTTCCCAAGATTGGACAAATCGCTAAAAAATGAAACTACCTTATTTAGCCTTCAAATTACAGAGCGAACAGTTGTCATTTACCCCCTCCACCCAAGGCCTGCAGTTCATATACAGAAGCTCTGCTCTACATTTAATTACATTTCGTACTATCCAAACATCCTTATCTTATCTTATCCTTATCTTAGATACGAGTTGTTATTCAAATTCAAAGATTTATAAACGCGAATATAAACCCTTATAATTAAATCGTTTACTTTCATCAATATAGCAAATTTAGAATAATTCGACCACGAAGATAAACCGCTGACGTGAGTTGAGCTAATTTCCATAATTCAATTTACATGATTTTACGGTTTCAACCAACTACAGTATTTGGGAAATCGGCCTACTCACGAAGGCCCTGAATAGTTGCCTCCGTGTGCGAAAAATATTAGTAAAATTTGTTTGCACCTAAGCTTCTAGTTTCGACTCGCGCGCTGCTTCAATCCACTCGCAGCGTAAAAACTCGAACGTCGGCCTCAAATCAGATGCCTTAACGGTAAAATACGGTAAAATGGGAAACCGAGCTAGCTATACTGTCGCGTAAAAAACAAACTGTACTGAATAATATACTACATTCATTATTTAAGATAAAACCCTCAAATAGTTTTATTTTTAGTAGGAATAATCTAAAAAAAAAAAAAACTGATTCTTCCGGTCAAAAAACGTTCTTCTGGTTGTTGGATTTTTTGATAACGAACTCGTCCGAGCGACGTAGACAACTAACTGAATTTGGACCAAATTGGACTTAAAATACGGCCGTTAGAGTGCGAACCATATAAAAATATACATATATACAGAGTGTTCTTAAAAGCCCCTTTATCCCTCATTAACTTTGTTACTGAAAGTAAGTTAACAAAACTTTGTATATATCTTGTGTTTCATAACAGGACAAGCTTTTTGACATATCTGACCCTCTATCTATGGTTTTGGGGGGCTTTAGTGGATACGGGGGTTTAGCAATCTAAAATACAAAGGTGGGTCATGCAATACATCATTGAAAAGCTCGTTCAAAGAAAAACAGAATGGCGCAAACTAGAGCTTAATATCTTATTTCGTTTCAAAGTAATGGGCAATAAAATTTCTGGAAAATAACATGCAACCTACTTATTCCTAATATTAACAAATTAATAACCTGCTTTGATGTTATGATAACAATATCATATTCCTGAACTGTGATTGTCCTTTACTTTAAAACAAAGCAAGATCTAGTTTGCGCCATACTGCTTTTCTTTTAAAAGCTTTTCAATGGTGTATTATATGACCTACCTTTATATTTGAAAATTTTTACCCTCCTACCCCCTCAAGCCCCCCAAAATCATAAAGGTTCAGAAATGTCAAACAATTTGTCCTGTTATGCAACACAAGATATATTACAAACGTATTTTCAATAAAAAATTAATAAAGGGGTTTATAGGGACTTTATAAACATACTGTATATACCGGGAGTCCCATAAAGGTCCCCCTCTTTAATTTTTGAACGACTGTAAATTTTTGAACAACCTTTGGTAAATGTTACTAACATAAGTCAAAGTACTTTTTTATGTGGTTTAGGGTTTCAACGCTCACCCATAAATAGGGGTTGCTGGGGGTAGTTTTTTATTTTCAAATAGCAACCCCTAGCAAGTTGCATATCATTTTAAAGAGTTTAAAGAAAGAAAATAAATACCTATCTATGACTTCTTCCTTAGAACACGACGTGATTTTCACCCTTTTCAAAACGTCGGATTGATTTGGATCTTTTCACACTTATCAAGGTCCGATGACAATGCAATATTAATTTTGTCGGGTGTAGTAAGTGAGCACCGATCATGGTCCCCAGAACACGACGTGATTTTCACCCCCTTCAAAACGTCGGATTGATTTGAAACTTTGCACACTTATCAAGGACCGATGACAATGCACTATTAATTTTGTTGGCTGTAGTAAGTGAGCACCGATCATGGTCCCCAGAACACGACGTGATTTTCACCCCCTTCAAAAAGTCGGATTGATTTGAAACTTTTCACACTTATCAAGGACCGATGACAGTGCACTATTAATTTTGTAGGGTGTCGTAAGTGAGCACTGATCATGGTCCCCAGACTAAAAAATAAGAAAATAAATAATAGTTTAAAAATCTAAAAAATACGCCTTAAAAGCAAACCGAACAAAATATTTGAAAATAATTTTAAAAAAGCGTGGGGTGCGTTATACTATATTTTTATAATAAATCTTCTTTTATAAATAAATATCTACCCATGAAATATTATTTAATTTGTAACATTTTATGAAAAGCATCCCATGCGTTTTTTACAATTATTTTCAAGTTTTTAATTCGGTATGCTTTTAAGGCGTATTTTTTAGTTTTTTAAACTATTATTTATTTTTATCTCAAGTAGTTTTCGCTCTACGTTGATTTTATGTCACTCAGCCATTACAATGCTGCTTATATACTTTTATAAATTACATTGATTTCCCTATAGAATATAACATTTAATTTTAAAATAAATCTTAAACAATATTAATGCAATAATAAACTCGTATCTTGGTTTTATAATAAGCAACCTAACCCACTTTATACGTATGCACTCAGCGTAAATTTACTTGTCCTATATTTCTGCAATCTTCAAGATCCCATGCATACGTTATGCAATAATAAGAAATGCCACTTCTCTTTTCCTGAAGCAATTCTATTTTATAGAACAGTTCTGACGTTGAAATACGAGTGTTCCATGATTGCGAATCGGTGTTATCAATGTAATTTATAAAGTGCAATTTCGGCACATCTTGCTCATGTAAATGAGAATGTTGATGAATTCCGTATGAATAACTTACTAATTAGCGAATTTCCATAGAAAGATGAGCTATTGCAGCGACCCTTATGGTGAGAAAAAAGGTCGGGAGTACTAAATGTAAACAGATCATGGGCCCTAGAACACGTTTTGTGGTGCCATTAGAAATTATATACCGGGTGTCCCATAAAGATCACACCCTCTTTAATTTTTGAACGACTGTAAATTTTCAAACAATCTTTGGTAAATGTTACTAACATAGTCAAAGTACTTTTCTATGTTGTTTAGGGTTTCACCCCTCACCCCTAAATAGGGGTTGCTGGGGGTAGTTTTTTTATTTCCAAATAACAACACCTAGCAAGTTGCATATCATTTTAAAGAGGGTAAAAAAAGAAAATGAATGCCGCAAACTAGACCTCTCTATGACTTCTTAAACTAAAGTTATGGTAAAATTGTATCACCGTAATTAGATTGTTAAACTGTCCCCCATTAAAATATAACAGTGTACGACTTAAGCTAAGGACACTGAAAATGTTTCCTGACTACGGTCACTCTAGAGATTAGTTGTTAAATTTTAGAGTTTGTTGTTATTTTTAGTGGGTGATAAGGGAAGAAGAAGTTATGAGAAGAAGAAGTAGACAAACTTTTTTATACAATAGAGAGATTTATTTTTTCTTACTGGCTCAATAGCGTCTTCTTTCCCCGTAAATTTTTCAAAGCACTTTCCCTTAGCAGTGGTTTTTTATAATTATGAGAAGAAGAAGTAAAACAACTTGTTTATATAATAAAAGTAATAGATTAAATACGTGTATTGCGTAGCGGTAACCATTGCATAACTTCCAGGCGCTGTGTTTTGCGTAGCGCAGACGTATTGCATAATTTCCAGGCGCACAAATTCATGAAGTCGATTATGAAGTCGAATTCGAATTGAATTTAATATTTAGATTTAAGATCAAGTAAAAATGTAACATACAAATTCAATACATTATCTTTTCGCTTGATGACAAAGAAAAAATCAAGTTTAACGTAGCCCCTCGGAGATCGCGAAGCGGTCGGAGTTGGGGTGGGGGTTGGCGAGTGGAGCGAGCAGGGGGCTAAGCCCCCTAGTAGCTTTTGTAAAATGATTTTATACATTTTTTATGTGTTCGTGAATTTTGTAACAAATCCTATATTAATGTAGTCTTACACTCATGTCTTTCTTGTCAATGTCGGAATGTGTTGTTCTTGGATACACAAAGCTCTAAATATAACGAAACAACCAATCTTCCAACACGTCGTTCATTATCGCCGTATTACCGAAAACACGTCCTCACCTCCGATCCGAGGTTCACTTCTTAACCTTTAGCGCTAAGTTTATACCAGAGCTATTGTGAAGCATTAACAAGATGATCTTTGCGTGTCAAAGCACTCCGCCCGAGCCAAGTGTGAACTTAATTACTTGGACAAAGTTTTGATGAAGTTTTTGGTACGTTGTTCGAGTATCTTAATCCGGCTACAGAAATCTAGTTACGCCTTTGCAAAGTGATTCAATCGGATCATTTCAATCGGTTCTTTTAACACTTCTTCATCCGAACACTCAGAATTAGAAGCGTGAAGTGATCTTTTAAAGAATTTGTATCTGTCATTCTACTTGTAGTCTAGTGATGTTAATGTTATTAAAATTGAGAAAAGTTGTAGACACGGCTTCATATCACGTTATCGTTTGATACACTGTTAATCTCAGACACCTACAGGGTGTTTAGAAATCAATTAACACGTTCACTGCTAAGAACGCACATGTGAGCTTGACACTGAACACTATGAGAAGCGGCCGACGCACAGTGCATTGCACGCCAACACCCGTATTGGGAGTATTTTCAATACGCAATGCATTGCGCGATTTGCACTCCAAAGACCGTATTGGGAATATTTTCAAGATTCCATTGGTCCGACGCAGGTTTTATAACCGCTTCGCTTGAATGTTGCAATATTATTTTAGTAAATGTGTGTGCTTATATACGGTTTGTAATATATAAAGACTATATATTAGATTTTAAGTAGATTAGATGAGTTTGTATTGCATATGTGTACATAATTAATTGTTTTCCCTTTAATTAAAATAGTTTCAGTTACAAATATATGAGTAGTTTGATTATTGTTATTCTAGCCTTTTATAGATTAGTATTTTACTTAGTATGTTCTTCCAAAACAAAAAAAAAAAAAAAACTTGAAAAAGTGTACACATAGATTTTTAATTGAATTCCAGTTTTGGTTCGGGGGCTAACACTACCTTATTGAATGAAACAAATAGGGCTTTCCATTATCCACCACCTATGGATCCGCCGTGTTCCAGGCTAGCTTAAAGCGGCAGCTGTCATATTTCCATGTGCAAAAGAAAAGGATTAAAAAAATATATGTTACATGACAGCATCACGGACGTCCCATCCATCTAAAACATATGTACAAGTCTTAAGTATTTATGTTACACTATGAAGAGATTTTAAATATAGGAATATTTCATTTATATTATTGTTTACAATTTGCAAATCACTGCAATAACAAATCAAGTCATAATTTCTACTGCATGGTGATTTAAATCTAAAAACAATAGTCTGTTTCTTCGTCTATTTTAGGGGAATTATAATACGATAAGCCATTACAGTTTTCACACATAGCGGAACAATTTAACCCTGATTTCAAGCATCTACAGTAGTTTCCACATGGCGTCTTACAACTGCAAATAGGGGCAGGAGGACTTCTGGAGTAAATGCCAGAAATAAGCCTTAGAGCCTTTTTTGTCCCGTAGTTACCTTTTACATGTTCGTTCTTCCATCCCCAGTTCGTAGGCTGAAGGTTGTTGCCAATCCAAACTTTAACTTGTAGATAAACTCTCAATAACAGATATTTGTGAGCTGCTTCTGACGTTGGAGGTAATTTCAAAGTTGGATTTAAGCGTAATAGAAGTGAACTTGAAATAACGGCCTTCATTTAAATTCGAATATTTGCTGTTCCCGTACTAATCTAGATTGAACTTTTCTTCCTTCTCCAATAATTGATCGCGAGACGTATTTGCATTAAAAAACGTTTCGGCTTGAATTCTGGCTTGGATATTTGTCTTGAAAATATCGACAGATTTTGTTTTCCCCAAGCCAAAGCCAAGAAAGAAGAAGTTGTGTCACATCCAGTAACTGCATAAGCAAATAAAAGATGTTTCCACTTCCAGATACCACTGTGTAAATCAATAAGTTGATTTACGTTGTAGTATACAACTGTTGATGTTTTACCATAAACTACCTTTTGAAAGATTATTGGTTTATCTTGTGGTGCAAGGGTCACAAGTAACACTAACATATCTGGATCTGACGCCTCTACAATTGCTTTCGAAAATCTGTTTAGCTGTTCAATTCCTATTTTTACAATATCCAAATCTGCATCTACCTTAGCTATCACGGAACGTATTCCAATGTTCCGGAGGTCTGCACTTACTAATTGAAAAAGAAATTAGTATGAGCAGTTTTGTAATATTCAGAATATTGTAATAGCTCCAGCCAAGACTGGTAAGGAAAGTAAAAGTAAAATTGTAGTAATTAAAACTGCTCATACAAATAAATCCTTACTTCTTGTTTGAAAGGAATTCCTCTTGTTTTGTAATACACTTAGTGTTTCTATCAAAGTCTATGAAAGTCGATGAGGTTTTGTCCGATCTTCTTGCCTGTTCCTCTCTCTTTGTTGTGGATTCTTTAGAATATACATCAAATTCTACAGAGTTTTTTTCATACCTATTAATAACATGGGAGCAATAACTCTCGATTATGTCTTCACAAGTTCCTTCCTTTGGCCAAGAAACACAATGTAAAAGGCAATCTCCATCAATGACTATGCCGACATCATCCACTTGAGGTAATTGAATGGTGATACGCTCAGTAAATATTTTTAGGAAATACGATTTTGATCCTTTGCGTAGTGAGACTTCATCAAATAAAGAAGGTGGCTGTAAAGCTAACTCGTATCCAAGATAAAACTTCAATGTACTTGGGCTGACACCGAAACATAACATCCGGTTGAAAAGTTCTTAGGGTTTACCGCAACTTCGTTAGTTCGAATAGCTACTGACTTGTGACTTGCTTGGTTCACGACCATATCTTTCCTTTTTAGCTTCAATTCTCCAAATTTCTTTCCTTTCATTTTTCCATATCCTGTTTTCCAATTTCATAGCATTGTCACAATTTACTCTTTCGTCTGAAATGACACCTGAACCTAAAGACCATAACTCTTCTCATAGCTTTGTACACGGGTTGTGTTGAGTTAGCCATGAAATAAACTTTTGTATGTCGGAATCGTCTCTCAGCTTCCGAGACTGTCGAAGTTCTACGTGCTATCTATGAATGACTTCGCATAAGGAAGTTGCCCTACAGCGTGAAAATACGGTAATCACCATGCAATAAAAATTATCACTTAATTTGTTATTAAATTCATTTGCAAGTTGTAAATATTAATATAAACCAAAAATCAATATAAAGATGAAAATAAATATTGCGAATAATGTTATTGTTTAGAATCTAGTTATAGTTTAACATAAATAGCATACATATTGTACTTATTTGTAGTTGAGTCTACGTAAGACTTGTAAATAAATTTGGGGTGGGTGGGAGATCCGTGATGCTGTCATGTAGCATATACTTTTAAATCCGTTTCTTTTGCACATGGAAATGTGACAGCTGCCGGTTCGTATAAAATGTATGTGTTCACTTATTCAAGGTGTTTTGTTTTTGAAAAAGCATACTAAGTAAAAATGAAACTTTAAATAGCTAAAATACAATTATTTTAAGCTTCCATTACATTTGTTATTGAATTAATTTGAATTAAAGGGTTTACCAATAAATTATATAAATAAATGTAATAAAAAACTCACCTAATATTCTTACAATCTAAACCTAAACTTACAATACATTATACAAATAGTATATAAGCACACAGATTTACTTAAATAATATTGCAACATCCATGCGAAGCGGTTATAAAACCCGCGTCGAACCACTGGAGCGGCGTGCAAGTGCTATCTTTGACGACGTCCCAAAAGCAAGTGATAAATGTAAACAAGTAATTATCCACATCATATTAAAGCTAAAGATACATCCCTAAAAGTTTTATTCGAAACATTTTTTGTGTAATTTAAATAATTAAAAAAAAATATAGTTAATAAAGTAAATTTATATGCTTTGAGAAACCATTTTTTTTTTGTGTTTGTTCTTTAATAGCTCCCTTATTATTAACTTGAACGAAACATTTATAGGAACAAAATATGTTTAGTATGTATTATGGAACAAATATACAAAATATTAATTCTCAACGATGAGTATTAACGAACTTGTAAGCAATCTAGTGAAACTCTGCATTTGTACGCTTCAAGGGGGGTGGAGGGGGAAGCACAAGGGGGGAGGCGGGGTTTTTTGAGAAAATACATGTCCCATAAGGGTCTATCACATATAAAAAATTCAGCTTTCCCCTAACTAGTTGCGACAAATGGCAATTTTTGGCCTTTATTGACTGGGCTAATATACAAATTGTTTGAAATGTAGATGATTGATTATTTAAATATTAATGGTAAAATTACAACACATGCTGCAATTTAAATTATTTCTTACATTAGCTATGTATAGGTCAACGCTCATTCATCATATCCGTGAAAATATCAGAGTATACACTAATCTGTTTGCATTGGCTTCACGATTGGCTGTTAGGGTGGGTGAGCGAAACGGCCCAGGGCGGAGCACCTAGTATAAAATAAAATCCAAAGAATACTAATTTAAGTAAAACTATTAGTTCTGTAAACTTAAATAGCCTTTTCACGTCTTTCAGCCTTTTATTCTTTGAGTGTACTTAGCTTTCCAAATGAGTTTAGATTGAACAATGGACTCTATTCACAACATATACGAAGAAACGGAAGAGATAAAACATAATTAAACGTTAAAGAATTCCAGCACTGCATATTTCACCCTCGTTAGTTTTAACGGTTGAAAACTTCTTAATTTCCTTTCAGCACAATTGCTACAGTTTTAATATCCCTTGCCGTTATAGTGAAAACTTTTGTTTCTGTTCACGGAAATGCAATTTTTATAATTGAGTTTGGAAGTTTATCACCACTTCCTTTACGTATATTTTTAAGATCAAATTTCATGGTTCTTGGGTGTGAAAATAATCTTATTTATTTAAACATTTCCATAAAACAGCATAACTCTCTCAAAAGACAGTGCTAAAAAGTATGTTAAAAGCTTTTTTAGGAACTATTGAAATATCTAAGGACATTAACTATGGTTATTACATCAGTACACAGATTTAAAAAAACATAAGTAGTTGCCCATGTTTCGGGGATAATTTGTACACAGA
>JAGFPH010016393.1:0-12197 GCA_018207615.1 Philaenus spumarius
GGAGGCCTTGGGCTGAGGGAAAATGTGCAAATGCTGGATTTCCCTCCGAACGGCGACACTGTTTGTTTACTTTTGTACGGCATGAACCTTCGCTGGTGCATAAATTTTAATTCAATTTGAATAAGCTTACGTGTACAAAACATGCGCGTAAAATATAAAGAGCCGTAACTGATGTTCATGCGCTTTGTGCAATGAAAAGTGAAATTTAAAGAAAAAACTGCACTTATTTGTATTATATCGTTGGCGTTTATGCAAATGGTATTTTTAACCCCCAACTAAAAAATAGGAGCGTTATAAGTTTCACCGTGTGTATCTGTGTATCTGTGGCTGTGTATCTGTGTATCTGTCTGTGGCATCGTAGCTCCCAAACGCATGAACCGGTTTTCATTTAGTTTCTTTTCTGTTTTTTAAAGGTGGCTTGTTTGAGAATGTTCTGATCTATGATTTAAGTAAATCTGCCGTTTGAAAATCATCTTTTCCTAGTTGATGTGTCGGAGTTTTTTTAAAAATTTATGATTACTTTGAGTGACCCTACATGATCTATAGTGAAGTCAATATGTCACGTGACCAATACGAGGAAAGGTTTTTTGTTTTTATGTTTTTGTGGGTTGAAATATCTTTCTTCATGCATAGTCTATGTAAAACATCAAGACCCTATCAGACAGTTGTTTTAAAAAAATATATATATATACAGTATATATACACTTAAGGGTCTGCTGTAGTGGCGGCCATCTTGGATTTGTATACCATAAGAGCAATGTAAATTTCAAACCATTTATTTCGATTATTTTTTATTATAAAATTGTTTGCAAGGTCTCATTTTAAGCACAGTCACAATACGCATCCGTTTTGCATTTTACACTTTTTTAAATGTTTTTTATTTGTTATGTAATTGACATTTTGTAAGTACAAATTGTGAACACAATACAAAATTAATAATGGAAAATAATTTGCAAGCCGGATCCGAAATTTTATAAAGAATATTCAGTTTTTTTCTCATCACTCAATTACAAAAGATAGATTTATAAAATGGTTTGAAACGGGGCAATGTCAAAGCTTTCAGCTGCAAGAAATTGCACTGTTTAGATAGGGATATGGTGAGAAGCGCTTGCGTTTCCGGTTGCTTTCTCGTTTACTGGAGCTTTCTCGTTTACCCTTAAGTAATGCAATAAAAGTGTACAAACATCCCTTGCAGCTGCTGATACCAGGTAACTGAGTCATAACCCATCAGTTTGGAAGCGGTCCAACCACTGTTTGCTTTATTTCCGTCCTCCGTCCCTCTAATCACTGATATGAAAAGCTACCTGATCTCTACTCGAACCTGAAATCTTCTGACTTGCTGTCCACTCGGCTAAGGCTTGCCGCAAAAACCTTGATAAATCAACAACTATTTAGTTATTTTACTATCTCTTCATTATTACATCTATAACTAAAATTGAATACATCAGCACCAACTAAGAGCGGTTATAACAAGTAATGGTTTTTATCTAAACCTAAATCTATATACAATAAGGCTTGTTTGTTTCACACATACGCGGTTCCGTTCGGTCCGGTTTTTTTATACGCGGTTCTCATACGGATCATATTAGGTCTTGTGTTTTATTCCGTACACTCTTAAGGGATCGTGGAGAGAAGGCAAGTTGTTGAAATACTTACCGACTTCAATTTGTTTAGTGACGTCAAATTCATCATAATCCTTGAAATTTCAATACAAACGTCTTTCCATGCTTCCTGCGTCTTAAATTTATCCTTATGTTTTTCTCCTGTTTTGTCCCACAGCACTGGTTTGGATTGCGCTGAAGAAATCAGCCGATCAACATCAACTTCAGGTAAACGGCTCATATTTATTAGCAAAGTTTAAACAAAAAATAGAGACCCACTCCCTATCAGAAAACAGAAACTGAACCGCCCGTGTGTAAAAGCGTTGATTGCTTTCTGTTCCCTCGACATGTGTTCGTACCTTACAGAAACCTGATGAAACCTGTTCGGTTCGAGGGAGTATTCGGTGCTGTACGGTTTCTATTGGGCACCGTTTTACACTTGTCGGCAGCGACTGAAAAAGAACCGAACTGAATGGAACCTCGTACGTGTGAAACAGGCCTAATTGTGTTGTTTCTTCAATGGTACTAGTTAGAGGTTTATTATTAAAAATAAAGGAAACACTCACAATGCTGCCATATTGCCTATATCGCCCCTTGTCATGTCTGTTACATTCCACATTGCAATTGTTATTACTTACTTTATTCTCTTTAAAAGTGAAGTATTTAATGTACGACATTTTGCATGCACTCCGACGATATATAGATGTAAAGAATATTGTCTCAATTTTGAGGGAAACATACTGTCATTTACAAATAAAATGTAGGTTTGTAAAACATGTATTTGTTCATTACTAGGTCAGATGATGGTAGATTTCAGTGTTTATCCAAAAATCAGCTATTTATTCAATACCTCTAATCTGGTACGTGTGATATTTCTCTGTGTCATTTCCACTAACAGATGCTTTCATAATATGTAAAGTTAATTTTTTTTATTAAATAGTTCTTGCTAGTCATTTTAAACTTCAGTGTTACTCTTTATATAACCTAATTTTAATGATTTGTTTTATACATTTAATATAATTTACCATCTTAGCTTTTAGGTTATGATTAATCCTAAATCTTTATTAAAACAAATTATCAAGCAAAACTGGTTGTGAAAATTAAGTAGGCCTACACTATAATAAATTTTTAATAAATCACAATTGGTCTAAAAGATTTTCAACTATTCATTAATATAATTTGAAGATGAAACCTAACCTAATCTCTCTGAGATCGAAATTTTTTGAAAATTTTCACTAATATACATAGCCTGACAGGCTCTTTACAAAATAACTAAATGAATTATGGTTTTTTGTGAGTAGTAAATTATTCCTTAGTGTTCTACCTTAGTGTTCCTTAGTGTTTGTTCTTAGTGTTCTATATAAGTGGTTTACGTAATTATTTCGCTGACAAGTGCGCGAGTGGAGTGAGAACTAGAGTGGTCTCCCCTAGTAAGTATGATAAAGACGAAACGTTTATGTGTTTATTAAGATTTACCGCAAAACCATTTTCCGATTTTAATGACATTTTCACTGATATGTTTTGCAAAACAAGATGGCGCATTGAAAGTTTTGAGCTTAAGCTTACTAAAGAAGATGTACTTAAAGAAAACGAGAAAATGTTGGCGAAGTAAAGATGCGAAAAACTTCTTCGACAACATAGGTCTCTCTCTTACAACTTAACAAGTGATAACCATTGCGATAACTATCTGTTTGGCTGGCAAAACCGTTAAAAATATATCATAACAACAAGAAAGGGAAATAATGTCTCTGTCTAATACAGTTTTCTTAAAATGTCCGTATTAGTCATACAGCGTAGTCGATAGTAAAGCTGTGATCCGATGAGTTTTTGTGGATGTATTTCTGAAAGAAAAAATAGTTAAACATTAAGTACCACAAAACATATACAATACCTAAGTGTTTGATTATTACAATTTTGTGTAAAGGTATTTATTTTATTAGGTACTTGAGAGCTCAGCCCCTTGCTCGCGTCGCTCTCCAATCCCAGCGACTTCTAGCGGCGAAGCAAATGCAAACGGATTATTATAAATTTTAATATTTTTTTAAAGAATTGGTGATAGAATAGATCGGAAGCACTTGGATCGGGGTATGGTGATAATGGTGACCTAGATCCCGACGCATGCGCAGTAGGGCAATTGTTTTGATTAGGACAGAGGCACTTGTATCGGGGTAGGGTTGTAGGAGTAGCAATGGCTTGGATCCTGACGAAGTAGGACCAGAGTGTTTGCTTGAATGACAGGATATTTTATATAATACAAAGTTTAATAATTAATTATACATAATAAGTTTAATTATATGCAGTATTTCACTCTCATAAGTCCAGTTCAATTTTAATTTTTTTTAAATATCGATGTTAAATTTGAATGTCGATTATGGCACTTTGTCTAGGTAAACGAAAAAGTAAAAATATTTAATAATATTTCAATTTACAATGGAACGCCTCACGTCCCATCAATTCTCGAACAAACTATATGAACCAGTTATTACGAGTTCCAACTCGAACCACTTAAGCAATGTTTATATCTACTACTAGCTACTACACCTTCAAAAGTTGGCAACATTTGATTGTGTATATTGGCACACCTGGTTGTGTGTCACTATTAATCTCTGTTACCGTAGGTCTGTCCGTCTGTCTTTCTGTCAGGAATCGGCCCTTGCTCTGCATTCACTCTTTCAGTGGAATTATTAATGATGGCTTCGAACATGTCACATTGCTGTTTTGTCACTCGCTTCGCTCAAAGCTGAATCCATTCAATAAACCGTTATTTTACATTTTACAGTGACTAATCAAGTTATACGAATCGATTGTTGAAATCGTGATTGCGTGGATTCGATATACTTGGTGTAAGGGGTAGTGTTGATAGGTTAAATATGCATATTCCAACGTAGGCTATAACCCTGTAAGTTGATAAATATTCTTTTAATGTTTGTAAGGCTACAACCTTCTTTGCCTTGCTATGCCGATTTTATTAATTTTAAATTTCATTTAGTATGGGCGTTATTATTTATTAAACACAAAATTGGGCTATTTATGTAAAAATGTACTCAGAGTGGTAGATTTTGACCCTCCAGGTAATCCTCCTGCCCTCCACCAAGGTGAAAAATTTGAAAAATAACTTTTTCTTGTTATAAAAAGTAAAAATCCAGATATGGAAATTTCCTATAAGCATTTTTATTTTGCACACCCAACAATAGGCGTTATTGTGGATTTAAAAAAAAAATATCTTGGTCCAATGTAAAATGTGTCAAGTGGGCTCAAATCAAATACAATAGGCGGGAAATTTCCTATTAGGCTATAATATCGTTTTATTTTAATTAATTTAAAGACACTATTTTTTAAGTTCAATAACATACTCGTTTTGTAGTAAGATATTATTTTTATATTAAAAGATGTGCATTTTACAATATCTGTGAGGTCGCTGTTTGAGAATTTTGGGTCACAAGGGGAAAACAATAAAAATGGCGGAAGGAAATATTTTTCAATTTTATTTATTTTCTAGGTAGTCAACTGTATTTCGGCAACTAAAAATTTCTCTACAGATTTTTAATTTATAACTGCTTATTGGATGTTATTAATTTTGTATTTTGCCACACCTAAAACACCATTAACTCGTATCCCGTCTTTAGTTTCAGCAAGTTTTAGGATATCGACTAGAAAGTAAGTCATCATACTTCTTCAAAACATTGTTCAGAAAAATGTTTCAAATCTATTTATATGAGATGTGAAATTAGGGAGTATCCCAGGGCTATAGGATACAAGGGCTAGACCAGTCCGCCACGGAGAACGTTCCCGTGACTGCCACTGTGATGACGTCACGGCGGTAATGCCTGCTCCATTCCCATTCCCACCGCTTCTCATGAGTATTCTCTGCTACAATCATTTCCATTTCTTATCAAAGCTGTACAATTTTTATGATACCCTCAGTTTAATAAAACGTGTATTTTATATATAAAATAAAACGCATAAAACTTATAAATACTTACACATAGGCCTAATGAGTAGCTTATATGCAGATATGCACATTGACATAATCATTATTGATGACATAAAATATTTAAAAAAATAAATAAAACTAGGCCTTAAATAGTTAATTTAATAGTTGAATTTAAACAATTGAACTATTTTAATTTAAATTGACACTGTGCAATTTAATTTAGTCTAGAAGTTTAACTTAAAATTATGTTTTATTTTTGTCATCAATAATTTTATTACTCTAGGTTTAAATTTTATTCTAATTATTTGTATATTATATATTTATTTACATCTAATTAATTATCCTGACAATTTTAAGTGCATTTTGCTAGTAAAGATTTTTTTTACATTTTAGCTTAAAGCTGCAGAATAAATTACTTGAGGACTTGGTTTTTTAACATAAAGTAATCTCGCTTACAACTCTTAAATTAAATAAATAATATTTTTTAATGTTTATTTTAATTTGAAGCTGAGTACTTAAAATTTTTTGTTTTTAAATTTTGAGTTATCAATAACTACCGGTTCTCTAAGTTTAAATCTTATTGTTATTTATATATTTTTTTTTATCTTTTCATTCTGAAAATTGTTTGTTTTAATGTATTTTGTTAGTAAAGGTGTTTCTTCGAATATTCAAGTAACGCTGCAGACAATATTACTTGATAATCTTGGTAACATTTCATAAAGTAATCTCGTCTGCAACCTAACGTTAAATAAATAAATACCTTGCTAAAACGGTCTGCTAGTAACTTGACCGCAACGTAACATAGTATATTACCAAATTAATAGTTTCAGTAATTTCGTCTGCAACGTTATATCAAATAACACGTGAGAGCTAAGGCGAACCGTGCTTGCTTGACGCGTCATGGCACCTCAGTGACGTCACATAGGAGGGTGGGCGGGAGGAAGGTTGGGACAGTCGGCGAGCGTCAACATCAAAGGAGTTTACCAGTCCTTGTATTCTTAGCCCTTGGAGTATCCTATCTTAGCTAGTACTACCGCAAAGAAACCTTCTTACCGAATTGTATGTCAATGTTTCTGAGTTTTGTCCTGACTGAATAACTGAAATATACCCAACGTAGAGCAAAATCTACTTCAGATAAAAAAAATTCGAAAATTTTAATTCATATTCTTATTTGGTCATAGACGCACAATGATAACGGATTTTAAAACATTTGATTTTAAAACGTAAAAATAGAGAACATTCGCGGTTAACTCCCAGCTCTATATCAGATAAAACAGCTGCTCAGATCTAAAGCTTGAATTTGTTTACATTCATTGCCATAGCAACCAACATAGCAACCAACATAGCAAATTTAGAATCAGTTTATTGTTCTTCACGAAAAACAGCTTTTCAGGTTAGGTGAACAAAATAAAAGCAAAACCACAAAAAAAATCTACGAAAATGCTTGCTGTATTATAATGAAATTCAAACATTTGTTGTTACATATCATAAATAAAACAGCTGATTTAACAACTAAAACACGTTTATTAATAACATTTACATTTATTACCGTAGCAAACAACTTGGTAAATTTAAAATCAGGTTAATATTCTTCCCAACTCAATTTGTTTTAGCTTAAGTAGAAGCAAACAAAAGACTTACTGTATTATAATTTAAACATCTGGTGTTACATATTATACGTTGTTTCATTTAGTTGGTAATATACCAAATTGTTTGTAATGTCGATTATTTAAATATTAATGGTTTTTTTTTTTTTTTTGTTATTGGTTTTTAAAGGCGAAAAACCTAGGTGGTTATCATCGCCTAGTATTAATGGTAAGACTACAACGTAAGCCACAAATCGAATTTTTGGGGTTGGTCGTATCTATTTCGATTTCTCTCTTACAAATTCTATTATACATGTCACCGCTAAATCGTAATTTTCATGAAAATATCTGAGTCTAAAATAATCTGTTTGAATTGCTTTTACCATGACTCGCGGGGTTGGTGAGCGAGGGGCAGAGACCCTAATACTATATACAACTAGCTGAATACCGGGTGTGCTTCACATTTTCACCCCTTAGCAGTACGTAACTTTTTATATGTATCTTCTAAGAAACAAATGTAAAAAATATCAGCTTTCTAGCTTTAGGGAAAGTATACAAATTAATATTAGCCTAATTGTTTTAGGTTTTGTTATTACATATCCATCCTTTAGCATAACATGACAAAATGTAAAATTTTTTTACTTTTGATATGTGTTTTTCAAGAAATAAAAAACTTCAGTTTTCTAGCTTTAAGGAAATTATAACAAATAATATGTATTGTTTTAGACGTTGTTTCAACCCTAAAAAGACAAATATTTTAAAATATTTTCTTAGTGCGCTTCTAGCGCCTATGAGAAATACGTGGACCAAATTTCATGTTACTAGGCCGGTAGGGTATTTTGAGATCTATAACATACAATATTCATTGTTTTAGGGGTTGTTTCAACCCTTAAAGGTCAAATTTTGCGAAATCCTTTCTAAGTGCGCCTCTACATTAAATTTAACGGATGTATCTTCCAAGTTTCAAGTCTCTAGCTTTAATAGAATCGGCTCTGCGTTGATCGTCAGTCAGGATATTGTATTTTATATATAGAGATATGTGATATATATATTTTCTTCGAAAAAGCAGTGTGAAGTGCGCGAAATCCAGCATTGACTACTTATTTGAATTTGCTTCAAATCCTACCTATTTTATAAATACCTTATATTCCGTCTATTTTGTTACTTCGTTGTTCTAGTTGTGGTCGTATTTTGTATTTCTTGTAATTTTGTTGTTATTTTCCATTACTAATAAAATGCAATTATGTTTGAACTACTCTTCTTGGCGTTAAAGAAACATTTCCTGTATGGGCATCATTCCTTAATAATAATGTACACTTAATTTTGTTTGTAATTGTGTTTAAATTAAACTAAGAAATAAAGCTTGAAACATGGCTGAATCATTTCTACATACAATTTAGAGGTACTAACCCATATGCCCATATGAAGATTGAGATGGCTTGCGAGAGGTTTATCATCAAGAAGCCCATTGCCTGATCTGAGGTCCCTACGTGGAAAAATAGTTAAGAAAGAATATGACAGTTTAGTCTTTTAAACGTCTTTGTGAAATCATTGATTGTTAAAAAAGTGCAAATTTAAAAACATTTTTCTCAAAACAACCGACTTCAGGCTGCTAGAAGTAAGGAGCATATGCGTAGCTCGTCTTGCAAGCGTCTTTAGAGTTCTCTTCAACTAGGAGGACGCGTGGGAAGTTTTGTACTGAGCTCACTTCGTCTACCAAATAGCAATGGCAAAACTACCCTTTAACACGTTCACTGCTACGCATATTTCGTATTTCCTATGCGAGGAGCTGACATTAAATTTTTTAAATTTATAGCCTAAATGAGTAGAAATTACTTTATTTTTCATTTTTGAACCTTTCTACGTAATAATCACTAATATTTTGAAACGGACGCACATAGGCTTAAAATTGGCGTGCGAAGCATGCAATGCTCTGTGTATTGAAAATACTCCCAACACGGGAGTTGGCGTGCAATGCACTGTGCGTCGGCCTCTTCTCATAGTGTTCAGTGTCAAGCTCACATGTGCGTCCTTAGCAGTGAATGTGTTAAGCACAGATAAGAAACATACTGCACTGTTGCAGGGCTATAGACTACAAGGGCTAGACCAGTCCGCCAAGGAAAGCGTTCCCGTCCTTGCCACTGTGATGACGTCACGGTGGTAACTCCTGCTCCATTCCCACCGCTTCTCATAAGTATTCTCTGCTACAATAATTTCAATTTCTCAGCAAAGCCGTATCATTTTTATGATGCACTCTTCTTTAGTTTTAGTATTGACAATACACAAAGCAATAAGTAGACTGTAAACAATTAGTCTAAAGATGTAAGAAGAAGACAGTGTTATAACAAAACTAACTAACTCGTAGGTAATAAACAGATGTAGTGTACTAATGTTAGCATACTTTTAATTTTATTCTTTGAAACATTTCTGAAAACTAAATACGAAATTGAACAAAATGTGTCACATTATTGAAAATGATTGTATTTATTACAATAAACCACCAAAACTTGCATGTCATACTGCAGTTTAATAAAACATGTGTAATACTAATAAAATAAAACACATAAAAGTTATAAATACTTACACATAATGAGTAGCTTATATGCAGATATGCACATGACATAATAATTATTGCTGACATAAAATATTAAAAAAATAAATAAAACTGCTTTATAGAAATTTTTCTTCCCTAGGCCTTAGGGAATAGTTAATTTAATAGTTGAATTTAAACAACTGAACTATTTAAATTTAAATTGACACTGTGCAATTTAATTTAGTCTAGAAGTTTAACTTAAAATTATGTTTTATTTTTTATTTTTGTCATCAATCATTTTATTACTCTAGGTTTAAATTTGATTATAATTATTTGTATATTATATATTTATTTATATCTAATTATTCTGATAATTTTAAGTGCAATTTGCAAGTAAACATTTTTTTAAACATTTTAACTTAAAGCTGCAGAAGAAATTACTTGAGGACATTGGTAACTTTTTAACACAAAGTAATCTCGCTTGCAACTCTTAAATTTAATAAATAATATTTTTGAATGTTTATTTTAATTTGAAGCTGATACTTAGGCCTAAAATTTGTTGTTTTAAATTTTGAGTTATCAATAATTACCGGTACTCTAAGTATAAATCTTATTGTTATTTATATCTCATCGTCCTGAAAATGTTTGTTTTAATGTATTTTGTTAGTAAAGGTGTATGTTTGTTTTAATATATTTTGTTAGTAAAGGTGTTTCTTCGAATATTCTAGTAACGCTGCAGACAATATTACTTCATAATCTTGGTAACATTTCATAAAGTAATCTCGTCTGCAACATTAAATAAATAAATACCTTGCTAAACATATAATTTAGGTGATTATGTGTATTGTATAATTTTTTTAAGAAATTCATGGAATGCCTCTTCGAAAAAATTAGCATTGAATATTCGTCAAAAGGCGAAAATCTCGCGGAATTATATACCTTTTTAACCACTTGTACTGAGCAAAATAATTACTCAATATTAACCAAACTCGGTAAACATATAATGTAGGTGATTGTGTGCGTTGTATAAATCTTTCAAGAAATTTGTGGAATGCCTCTCCGAGAAAATTAGCTTTAAATATGCGTCAAAAGGCGGAATTATATACCTTCTTTAATCACTTGTACTGAGCAAAATAAATACTCAATACTAACCAAACTCGGTAAACATATAATTTAGGTGATTGTGTGCATTGTATAAATCTTTCAAGAAATTTGTAGAATGCCTCTCCGAGAAAATTAGCTTTAAATATGCGTCAAAAGGCGGAATTATATACCTTCTTTAAACACTTGTACTGAGCAAAATAATTACTCAATATTAACCAAACTCGGTAAACATATAATTTAGGTGATTATGTGTATTACATAATTTTTTAAAGAATTATCGTCTGCAACGTTATATCAAATAACACGTGAGAGCTAAGGCGAACCGTGCTTACGCGGCGTGTCATGGTACCAGAGTGACGTCACATAGGAGGGGGGCGAGAGGAAGGCTGGGACAGTCGGCGAGCGTCAACATCAAAGAAGTGGACCAGCCCTTGTATTCTATAGCCCTGGCACTGTTGCCCGACTGCAGTTTGTACATTGAACAACTTCTCCACATGAAGTAGACGACTACCCCTTCCCCCCACGTTCTTACCGTAGATTTGGTTAGATTATCTCGGTTGTGGTTTTTGTTAA
The DNA here is from genome assembly GCA_018207615.1 of Philaenus spumarius. NCBI lineage: Eukaryota > Metazoa > Arthropoda > Insecta > Hemiptera > Aphrophoridae > Philaenus > Philaenus spumarius. The sequence goes on from JAGFPH010016393.1 coordinate 11,332, forward strand.
TTTATCTCCTTTTAGCGTGTCAGTGGGCTTTACGAAAATATGACGAAAAAGATTTGAAACGAAATACAGTAAATGATAAGAAGAGAAAAGACAATAAAGATTGTAGTGTGCATGCATTACGAACTTGCCGACTGAAATGATCTCTGATCTCTTATGATTTTTACTACTTTTAAATTTTCAAATAGTTTATCCAATAATTATCGATTGTATGAAACTCAATTCGATCTTTACAGTTCAGTTCAATAGAATCGATTCCGAAGGCGTTATGAAGAAAGAATCCCTCTTCTAACTGTATCCAGGACCTCATGCTGCCTGCAGAGGCTATACAACAATCGATAATCTACCTCACAATATGGCGCTCCTGCTTCTCTTATTCAAGTAATCACAGAGTAATCTTCAAATAGTACTGAGTGATCTACATAGTCAAACATAGCGGCCACTTAAAAAGAACCGCATTTGTGATTTTCATTAATATTTCACTTTTAACGAGTACAACAAATATAGTACCTACTGTATAACCACAAACAATTAAATTATGTTTATTAAACTCTTTTTCGAGTATAAGTATCAAAGTCAACGATATGATTAATAAGTTATCAAGTAGCAGCTGAAAGTTTGGGTAACGTTTGTGCATATTAATGTTTTCAGTTTTAATGTTAATGTTTTAATGTTTGACGACCTCAAATGAGTGAAAAAATCTGATGATGGGATATAAGCGCTGAAACGAGCAATGAAAAAAAAACTAGAAGGCACAGACTGTGTACAGCAAGTACTTGATAACTTATTAAAATAACTTCAATGCGGAAATCGTCCTTTTGTAACGAAGTTCCATAACGCGGGTTGCGGTAGGAGATATGCAAATAGAA
>JAGFPH010016394.1:5212-19390 GCA_018207615.1 Philaenus spumarius
TACCGAATGGATTGGAATGAAATTTGGTTTGTAGCTTCCTCTAGGGTCATAGGTGCTTACTAAGAAAGGGTTTGAAAAAAATCGAAATTTTAGGGGGGTTTGGGGATCAAAGTTATTAAATCACGATTTTTTCAAAACTACCGAATGGATTGGAATGAAATTTTTTATGTAGCTTCCTCTAGGGCCATAGGTGCTCACTAAGAAAGGGTATGAAAAATTTCGATATTTTAGGAGGGGTTTGGGATTAAAGTTATTAAAAAACGACTTTTTCAAAACTACCGAATGGATTGGAATGAAATTTGGTATGTAGCTTCCTCTAGGGCCATAAGTGCTCACTAAGAAAGGGTATGAAAAATTTCGATATTTTAGGAGGGGTTTGGGGGGATCAAAGTTACTAAAATCATAATTTCAGATCTTTTATTATTATGACAATAGTGCTTTTATTATTTAAGATCTATATGTATAAAAGCCAAATACCACTCACTGACTGAACACTTAAAAAGAATACAATTACGTTAAAAAGACTTAAAATACCAACCACCACGGGCAACGCCGTACGGGTCAGCTAGTGTTTTATATAGAAAAGAAGCAATTTGCAAGTTAAAAAGTACCACCAAAATGTGATACTCTAAAATAGTACTTTATTTCAAACCGGTGAAATAGGCCTGGTAAAAAATTAAGTTGGTATAACTTTAATAGTGATAGGTGTTTGAATTATTATACAGTAAGCATTTTTCTTTGTTTGTGTTTCCTATCGCATAACCTAATAAATGGTATCAGTTAACTGACACAAACTTTCTCCCAACTTACTGTAGTCAAAATAATATTTTTTTTAATCATTTATTTACTACTTTTTAGAACAAAACAAAAAAAATAATATTCTACCTACGTCAATCGTATAAAAAAATTATTGTCCCAGGCGGGATTCGATCGCGCGACCTTTGAATTAGTGGCCGTGCTCGCTACCGTGGTGCTACCCCGTGCGGCCGTCGCCGCGATGCTAGATTGACAACATAAACTTGTTTATTTTTTAACATTTCCCCATAATTATAAAACGCCGAAGTTTTGATAAAAGCGGGTGGTGTCATTTTGTTTGGCATCTTAAGCACTATAAATACTGAAAATTTGATCAAAATCGTTAGAGCCGTTTTTGAGAAATTTGCATTTTTGTCGTTTTTTATGGGTTTTTAGGGGTAAATTACCCTTAAAAATTAAAAATTCCAAAAAATGAAAAAAACGCCTGGAGATATTAGGGTTTAGTACCTACATACCAAATTTCATGAAAATCGGACCAATAGTGTCCTCTCTGGTCGTGTATACATACTGACACACTGACAGACAGACACCACGTTAAAAACACTTTTTGGGGTTCAGGGAGGACCAAAACAAATAATTCCACTAAAAATATTTTTGGGTTCAGGGAGCACCAACACAGATAATTGCACTAAAAAACTTTTTGGGGTTCTGGGAGCACCAAAACAGATAATTCAACTGAAAATTCAAATTCGAACATTTTTGCGAAAACAATACTTTCTCCATATACTACGTATAGGGTGGAGAAAGTAAAAAGCATTGGTTATAAAGAATAATTACCCGATTCTAAAATTGCCAATTTGGTTGCTGTGGTAATAAACCTAACGCTTTCAAAAAACGTGTGAGGTTCAGTACAGGCATAACCTAAAATTGTGTTAAATTTATGATCCAAATCAACGTTTTAATTGTAATATGTGTCAAGAAATGTTTGAATACTAATACAGTAAGCCTTTTTCGTTTATTTTTTGTTTGTGGTTGTTTTTTTAACTTCCCGCTAAGAAAATTGAAAATTTTCTAAAATCGGGAAGTTATTGGTTTCACCCCGTTTTTCGGAAATCGAGTATTCATCAGATCTCGATGTTTTGAGGTCCTAGGAATCTTCCCTGACCACTCCCGAGAGGGTGTCACCCTGTCTGTATGTGTGTGTGTGTGTGTATGTAAGTATGTGACCCGCTTATAACTTTTGAACGGCTTAACCGATTGGATCCTACCAAACGGCATTCTAAAGAGTCCCATCAAACTTAGATTTCCTGAAAATTTCAACTAATTCTGACCGGGAGGTTCTGAGAAATTTCGAAAAAACTAAGAAATATTTTTTTTTTCAAATCAGGTCCTTTTGGAATAACTTTTAAACGGCTTTATCGATCAATTCCAAAATCTAATCAGCTTTTAACCTTAAAAAGCGACGTCGATCGCTACCAGTCCGGTCAAAATCGGTTAATTCGTTCGTGAGATATCGTAAATGAAAGAAAATCAAAAAAAAAAATTTTTTCTCAATTTCTCCGAAATTTTTTATCAGAAAAATTTTTGTTGTCTATTCTTTCAATGGACTCAAAAAATTGCATCGATTGCCGCAAATCGCATAAAAATCGGTTGATTCATTCGCGAGATATCGTGAACGAAAGAAAATCAAAAAATGTTTTTCCTCAATTTCTCCGAAACTTTTCATCTGAAAAATTTTGCCGTTGATTCTTTCAATGGACTTAAACAAACTGCATCGATTGCCGCAAATCGCATAAAAATCGGTTGATTCATTCAAAAGTTATGGCAGTTCAAAATTTCCAAAAATAGTGTTTGTTGTAATTAAACTTAGCGGGAAGTTACATGGATGGCCTTTAGGGTCAACCGTTTTCCAAATTTTTTTTATTGCCAACCTAACCTAAACAGAAATTTGGTTTTGAAAAATAAATAACTGATTCTAAATTTTCTGTTGGTTGCTGTGGTAATGATTGTAAATGCATTCATCAAACATGTGCCTTTTCAGTACATGACACATCTAGAATTAATTGTGTTATGCTAAGCTTTTGATTCAAATTAGCTGATTTATCTGTTACAGGGTAGGCAGCGAGTCCCGTATTTTGACCATTATCAACCCTTAAAATCATGACTTTGCAAAATCCGATCTTAGTGCAATTTTACATTGTGGTACAGAGGTATAATGAATCTCTATCTATCATAGTTTTGATTATGAATCAATCTGTCAATCGGTCGGTCAGTCAGAACTTCTTGTTTAGGTTAGGATTTTTTTGGTTAGATTGTGTTTGGTTGGATTAGATTAATTTATTTTTGATAAAGGTATGTTTGGTCTGGATTGATTGTATTGGGTTAAATTAAGTTAAGATAGTTTTTTTTTTTTTTTTTGTTAAATTTAAATTTTACTTAAATTAGTATAGATTAGAATTGGTTTGGTTAGATTGTATTTGATTAGTTTAGATTAATTTATTTTTAATAAAGCTAGGTTTGGTTTGGTTTGATTGTATTAGGATAAATTAAGTTAAGATAGATTTGGTTAGGTTAAATTCAAAGTAATTGGTATAGTTTAGGATTGGTTTCGTTAGATTGTGTTTGGTTGGTTTAGATTCAATTATTGTTCATAAGCTATGTTTGGTTTGGTTTGATTGTATTAGGTTAAAGTTAGTTCAGTTAGATTTGGTTCAGTTACATTCAGATTGGTTAGATTATATAGATTAGGATTGGATTGGTTAAATTAGGATTAGTATGGCTAGATTGTGTTTGGTTGGTTTAGATTAATTTATTGTTCATAAGCTATGTTTGGTCTGGTTTGATTGTATTAGGTTAAATTTAGTTCAGATAGATTTGGTTCAGTTACATTCAGATTGGTTAGATTAGTATAGATTAGGATTGGATTGGTTAAATTAGGATTTTTTTGGCTAGATTGTGTTCGGTTAGTTAAGATAAATTTATATTTGGTAAAGCTAGGTTTGGTCTAGTTTGATTAGGTTAAGTTTTGCTCAGTTTGATTGTAGTATGTTAGTTGAGGTTAAGATAGATTTGGTTTTATTAAATTAGTTTAGGTTAGCATTTTTTTGGTTAGACTAGGTTAGGTTTGGCTAAATCATGGCAGGTAGGGTCTAGAAATAAATTTGTAATACATTTTTTCGGTACTTCACACTAATCCACTGTTGATTTCATACGATTTCTGTAGTTTCGGACTGTGTGAGCCCATCATCAGATCATATAAGGTTTTTTTATAATTTGTTGAAATTGTTCCTTAAGGAGCTAGTTAATGTTGAATACAGTTCACATGTACACAACAAACCACGTATACACACACATAAACACTTTTTTATAAACGTTAGGCTAATGTAAGGGTTAGGGTTAAGATTGCTTGTAATTTTTAAGTATATTTTTTTACTTACCGCCTACAATATTCCATTTGCTGTCGCATTATACGACGGCCGTATCAGAATGTTGGGCCCAAGCAGTCGAAGTGTTTTTGAATTGACTCTGTTTCAACTTTTTAAATAATGTATCGTGTTATTTATTAGCGAATTTCCATAGAAAAAATGAGCTATTGCAGTGAACCTTATGATAAGACCCAAGGTCGGGAGTAGCAAATGAGCACCGATCATGGTCCCCAGAACAAGTTTCGGGGTGTTATTAAAATATAGTATATTGGACCAAATTTGGTACACACATTGGGTTTCTAAGTCGCTTGAACTGGTAGGTTAGCCAAAAAAATTGACCGGAAGTGGACCACATTTTTGACCGGAAGTACCATGTACATAGGTGTGCGCACCCTAACGGACGCATTTTATGTCCGATTTGGTCCAAATATGATACACAGGTTGGTTTTCTAAGATGCTTAGACGAGTTCATTAGCCAAAACATTTACCGGAAGTAGACCACATTTTTGACCGGAAGTACCATGTATATAGGTGTGCGCACTTTAACGGACGTATTTTAAGTCCGATTTGGTCCAAATATGATACACAGGTTGGTTTTCTAAGATGCTTAGACGAGTTCGTTAGCCAAAAAAATTGACCGGAAGTGGACCACATTTTTGACCGGAAGTACCATGTACATAGGTGTGCGCACCCTAACGGACGCATTTTATGTCCGATTTGGTCCAAATTTGGTACACAGGTCGGTTTTTTAAGTCGTTTGGACGAGTTCGTTAGCCAAAAAAATTGACCGGAAGTAGACCAAATTTTTGACCGAAAGTAACAATTTTTTTAGATTTTTCGTACTAGAATTAAATTTTTTTGAAGTTTTCTTTGAAAAAAATAGACATACAAAATAATTCTGCACATTTTGTTTTTTCACGCGACCTTATAGCCCATCTGGTTCCCCCAAAAACAATAAAAACGTAAAATACCGCAAAAGTACCGGAATTAAATCCACGGCTTTTACCGTGGTGACCGATGGCAATATATTTGGTACATGTTGGCAGCACCTTCGTGAGTAGACCAATTTCCCAAATAGTTGTTTGAAACCCAAAAACATTTATATAGATTTAATTTTGGAAATTCGCTCAACTCACGTCAGCGGTGATGCTGCGTGGTCGAATTATTTATGTGTTGTGTTGGTGTACTGTAATGAGTGTTTCGTGTTAAGTGACAAAGGATATCCTGATATAAAAAAACAAAATACTTGATAATGGCTGAATAGCTGAAACGGCCGTCGTATAATACGACAACAAATTGTATATTGTAGACTGTAAGTCAAAATATATATTTATTATATCAATATTAGGAATGACGACAAACAATTGTATTGATGTAATTTTTAAATTCACTGGGTAAAATTATTGTATTTTACGTCTTGTTTTCTTTAAAGAATTAATTTACTATTACTAACAATGCATTTAATATCGCCTTCTCCAACAAAACTTTTAATCATAACCCGACCTAATCAAAACCCAACCCACCCAATGCTGCCTTTCAATAGATTTAATTTGAAGCGTCCCTATAGAAACTCCCGATACGTGATATGAGTTTATTTTTAATAACCTTTTCTGAATATTAAGTCTAGCTATAATGATACTTATTAGCGAATTTCCATAGGAAAAATGAGCTATTGCAGTGGCCCTTATGGTGAGACCCAAGGTCGGGAGTAGCAAATGAGCACCGATCATGGTCCCCAGAACACGTTTTGGGGTGTCATTAAAATTCATATATATATATGTATATATATATACACGTCTACACCCGGAGAGCCAGTCACTGAAAATTAACACGGGTAATGCAGTCATCTGCACACCCACATATATTTGGAAAATATGACATATATATATTTTTTATTCACTCATGTATTATTATTAAGCATTTTCGATTATATATATGTTGTATATATTGCAAAAATAATAACTTTATTTTTGTAAAAATTTATATGCTAAGCCAGTCACCCATCGCTTTTGCCGGGATAGCCAGTCACGAATATTTTGCACTGTTAAGCCAGTCGCTATATATTAAACGTATACGCCTGGGATGCCAGTCACTGAAAATCTGCACTGGGAAGCCAGTCAGTTGCACCCACAAATATTTGTATAAATTACTAGCTTTTATTCGCGGCTCCGACCGCAGAATATTGTATATAAATCTTAAAACAATAATTTCAGAATGCATGCAATCAAATAGGAAAATATACCAATTACCCTTTTATATTCTCTTTGTTGCACACCCTTTCACAAACCTATTTATAGAAACCTTTGTGCTTTACAGATTGTTTTCAGGCATATTATTATATATGAAATTGTTTGGTCTTTTTCGGTATTTTAATAGGAAGAGCTCAATCCAATATTTAATGTTTGTATAAATACATTTTGTAGATGTTCTTTTAAGTCGTTTAAAAGATGTATTACAACTTTTTCTTGCGTAACAGTTTCATTGATAGAAATTAAAATTATAATTTAGCTTATAAAGCTAAAAACGTGAATGGTAGCACAGACTGTACCCAAGTTGAAAGTAATGCTTTTTTAAAATTTAAGTTAAGATACAAGTAGTATTTTGTTCCATATAAGAATTATAATGAATACATTTTGGACAGATCTTTTATGAACAATAAAAACGATGCCAACCCAGCAGACAGCCCAATTTGGACCATTGCTGAAAGTTTAAAAAAAAAAAAATCTTTCAAGTACACTTTTAAGTAAATCAGTTAGGTTGTAAATGCTATATTTGTTGTACATAAAGCACTGATTATTTTTTCTTCATTCTAAGCCATTCTAAATGAATGGGTGATTATTAGACGCTGAGACTGATGTTTACAGTTCTGGATTTCCCCTCTCCTCGTTTCTCCCCGAACCACCACAAGGACACACACACAAGGACACACATACTTGTAGGACATACCAAATGGCGAGGCACACTCACACAATGTCAAACGGGGAGACTGTGTTTCCGATGTCTGATCCATATTAGCTTGCATACATAGGTTAATAAAATTGCCCGTATTCGGTATGTAACATCAAAATTTACATTTTTTCAATTTAGAAAATCCACACTAAAGCTTCTGGATGAGGAGGGAGACAAACGGCGAGATTTTCACGCAAGTTGCACACGTGACTTGTCAAAACTGTTTCCGATACTGAACCCCACTTGAATATTGCTAGACTAGAAACCTTTCTTTTATGCACTTGTCATCCCATAAAAGATTTATTGTACTATCAAAGAGCCGACGGAGTTAACAACATGTTTGCCTCTTTGCTGCTAAGAAATTATTAATGTTAAAATTATTAATTATATGTTTTTTCTCCTTTACGTTTAATATTTATTGACTACAAATAATATAAGTTAACCATTTTTAGCTGTTTCAAGGCATTTTTGTATAGCAAAATGCAGCTCATTATTGGAAAGCTGGTTCTTGTTGGAAACCAGGAAATTAATATGTCTATTAACTTATTTCAGACCAGGGCAGTAAACACAACTGTCCAACAATTTGAGTATAAACAAATTGTACAGTTTAATTTCTCATAGAACCCTTATACAGATATTTTTTCTCAAATGTGTTTATTGTCGCTAAGCGATATCTTCCTTAATTCTCCATAAAAATTAATTATTCAAACTTCATTTTAAGCTTTTGTTCCCCGCTATTCACGAAAATAGACAAACAGCTTAAAATTCATGTTTTCGTTACAAAAATTTATTAAAAACTCTTTTATAATATATTTTATATGGTTCCTAATGAAAGGTGACATCTATTAACAATCTGTTTAGCTAGCATGACAGCTGTTAAATTGTATACAAACTAAAATTCTATATGAAAACTTATTTATAATCCAACGTAAATAAATAAACGTAATTAACTCAATTAAATCAACGTATTAAATTAGGTAAGTGTAGGTCTACTCCTAACTTGTGAAATATTCGCACATGTCAAATAGTATTTATGATTTTGGTGGCTAAGAGAAATAAAATAAACATTGCAATATTATAAACAAATAAATACAGTTATTTAAACAGTTTATTAGAGAATCAAGAAAATTTCAAGAAAAATTCAATCACTTTTGAAAGTAAAGTATTGTTTCTAAAAGTAAAAGTAAAAATAAAATACAGAAACAATCCTCACAAAAATACGTTTATTTGTCAAACTCGTTTCAAGGACAAAGTCGTCATCTTCAGTGACATATGAGCTACAACTAAATTATAACGTAGTTATTGGTTATAAATTTATTAGATACTAGAGAGCTCCGCCCCCTGCTCGCTTCACTCGTCAACCCCCTCGGTGACTCATGTAGAAGCAAATGCAAACAGATTATTTTATATAAATAGGCCTACTATTAAATTCTAATACGTCTTATTTATTTTTAATTAGTGTGATTTAAATTAATTTTTAATTTAAAAAATGCAACATAGTGGTTTATTATTTTTAAATTCCTTAACTCAAGCTTTTATTTATTTGTGTGCGTTGAAACATGAGTTGGTTCAGTCTAGGCCTAAATTTAAATATTATTTTTCACTAAGCTGGACATCCGAATCAACTGTTTTATCTGTTATTTTATTCAATTTGTTGCTATCGTAATGAATAAATATTTACATTCAAGAAATATGTGTTGCTTCATCAGTCTAGGAATAACCGAAAATTATGTTTAATTTATTTTACCTGCCTTAACGGCAACAAACACACATAATTTATATTTTTATGCATGTCTGCCACAGTAAGATTCGAATGACGTAAGTGTCATCTTTCAATTGTCGGTTTTTAGTTTTTCATAATGTTGCTTATTTATACATTTAGCGGTTTGCGCGTTGTCAGTTAAATGTATTTTTCTTTTAAATGTAATAATAAATTAAAATGAAATTTAGCACACGTACAAATAAAGTATTTATATGTGTTCTGTGAACAGTTTAAAATTGTGCTCTCCGATTTTTTAACATTTATACAGAGTTTGAAATAGTTTTCTAAAACATCTTTCAGGTAAGATCCGATACATTATTGTAGAGGTTATGGCCATATTTGGTACAAAGGTACTGACAATTATCTTAATTACTTCTCAAAAAGTTTTGTAATTCTGGACTATTATTTGCAAATAAATTATTCCCTCAGTGATAAAAGCAGAGATTGTATCAAACAGTTAGCGTTTTCACGAATATTAATGTTTTTTTATGTTATTCTTTAAACTATATACAATGCTTTTTGATGTACACCTTGTGCGTAACCTTACTTTGCCAGTCTTTAAAAATATATCATCTTCATTTGGCGTTAAAGCTGTCAGGATTGCATACGCTCAAATTAAATAGATTCCGGTTTGTTAATTTACATGATACTGGCTTAAAATTCATTTCTCAAGCTAAACGATAGTTTGATAATTGATATCGGCTCTAGTTTGACTGACTTTAAATACGTTTTTTTTAACACTTGATCATTTCCCCCTACTACCTACTTTTATAGTGATCAGCGTCTTTAAAAGTTAAAAAGAAAAATAATATTTAAAAATTAATTTAAGTATATATTTTATATAACCTCAATAAATGTTTTAATAAATGGTTTGGAAGGGAACTTGGAGCATTTGTATTTATAAATTATCACTTTCAAAGTCAGAAATATTGTACTAGTTCAATCCAATTGTTATTTCCTTTAGGTTAAAACCACCTTAAACTAAATGATCAGGTAGAATTCATGTCAAACTCGCCCTTGTTAAAACCATTGTCTTTACTATGACCTGAGGTCTCCCAAGCCCTTCCTTTTTGTTTCTCAAGTAAAGTTTCTCTGTTGTAATATTTATGTCGGTTTTCTATATTTCCTTAGTCTGGGTCAGGTGCTAATGAGCCTTCAAAAATATTATTTTTTTAAACTACAACATTTATTTATGGTTATGCCTTCAGTCGGGGGCGACAATGTTGCCAGATTTAACACATCCCATGTTGCCGTCAAGTGCACCTTTTCTAACTAAGGGTTCAGTCCAATTGTTCTTGTATTCCTTAGATGAGGTTGTTGCTTGCTTCCATTATTTGAATGTGCGCAATATATTATAAATTACACAAGTTATTTACACTTCATATGAAATAGTTACGGGTTTGTTTAATATTAATACGTTATTGTGCATATTCTTCTAAGAATCAAAATATACAGTATTATTACAAATTGTTTTAGAGTAAATTAACCAATCATTACGTTAGCACCTCTTATAAAATTACTTTAGATTATAACCCACCCAACTTTTGCTCCTTATTTCCAAATATCTAACATTTTAAGTGGTAGGCCTATATGAAAGATTTCTTTTATTCCAGTTTTTCTGCACAAAACATGCAAAATCCCATTTAATTATTCTCTTTCAGAGAATAGTTCAACAAAATTTTCAAAATTATGTGGTTTTAGAGATTTTCATATACATAAAAACTATGGCGAAACCAAATCGTAAAAAATAGTGATAAAAATATGTTTTTTTCATGCTGAGTGGTAGTTTTTTTGTTTTATCACCATCTCATTCTGTCACTGTTCTCCACCAAAAAGACCTTATTCCTGCCATGGAATTGTTATTGGTTAGATTGTTCAGTATATACAGAGTATACATAAAATCCCTTTAACCCCATTTATTATTTTTGTTATTGAAAATAAGTTAACAAAACTTAGTACAAATCTTGTGTTGCATAACAGGACACATTTTTTTGACATACTGAACCTTTAGGGTTTTGGGGGCTTGAGGAGGGTTAAAAATTTCAAATATAAAAATAGGTAATACACCATTGAAAAGCTTATTAAAAGAGAGACAGAATGGCGCAAACTAGAATTTAGTATCTTGCTTCGTTTGTTTCAAAGTAATGGACAATCAAAGTTCTGGAAAATGATATTGTTATCATAACATCAAAGCAGGTTATTAGTTTGTTAATATTAGGAATAAGAAGGTTGTATGTTATTTTACAGAACTTTGATTGTATATTACTTTGAAACGAAGTGAGATATTAAGCTCTAGTTTGAGCCATTGTGTTTCTCTTTTAATAAGCTTTTCGATGGTGTATTACTTGACCTACCTTTATATTTGAAATGGTTAACCCCTCAAGCCCCCCAAATCATAGAGGGTCTGATATGTAAAAAAAGTGTCTTGTTATGCAACACAAGATATATACATATCAACTTTCAGTAACAAAAATAATAAGGGGTTAAAGGGACTTTATGAACACTCTGTATATGAAATGTTGATGAGTGTTTGTTAATAATATTTAAACATGCAATTACATTTTCGAGAGAGGTGGAATGCGTTAATAAAGATCATGGGAAACAAACACTACACTTTATGTTTATTATAAGTGTCTTATTATTAAATTTATTTTAACACAAAAACTATTGACATATAACTAAAACTCGCTCTTCTCCAATTGTATATGGAATTTAATAAATAAAATTAAAACTAATTAAAATTAACAAATGCATTATTTAAATTTAATGAATTGAATACAAATTAAAAAATTGTATTGTAATAATTTATCTTTTTTCCAAAGACCGCTTAAGTAGAGGTGAAAATATTCATTGTGATCCTTAGTAGGAGCTCAAAAGCAGAATTTAAGAAAGCAAAATGCAAGTAGGAATGATATAGCGATCATTTTGAGTCCAAACATAATTATTAGTTGTACGTCTAATGTGTGTGGTATCAAATTAAAAATAAAAATATGAAATTTAAAAATATATTAATAATTTATCTAATATTAGGGTAACATTGCTTGTTTCGCTATTTTGTTTGATAGATTCTATTTTTTATTTAAAAAAACAGTGCGTTTTCTTTGTTGCACTCGATATAAACTTCCACTATATCTTTTTCTATTATACTAAAAAAAATACAATATACAGCTTAAATAATCTCACTAGTTTCAATAGATTAAGGTCAAAACGGAATACTAGACCTCCTCTACATTTTTAAGAAAGGAAAGAAATTAATTATTTATTTTTAATGTAGGTTCAGGATTAACTATAACATCAAAGTCGTGTTACTTAAATAATTATTATATAACCTTCATTGAAATAGTATATGAATAGTTTGTGTTAACATAATAAACGACATACACAACAAAACATAGCCTATTTATTGATAGTTTATTGATACTGATAATTTTTTTTTTTTTAACAATTTTAGTGATTTGCACTCTAATGACATTATTAGGTATTTCCATTCTAGGCCTAACCTGAAATTGTCATATAATCAGATTGTAACATGGTGTATTTTATGTAAGACATTTGGTATATAGGTTTTAACAACATAAAGTTCTTGTTACGAAAAATAATTTACCTAATTAGTTCATCTATTTGAATCTGGTGGTTAAAAATAATAAAGTGCAATAAATAAAGCAGTGATAAATTTCTAAATTATGAAGGATAGTGTTCTACAGAGTTTTAAATTTCCATCAGAAAAAATTTTGGTTTAAACAAGTCAGACACAAAAAGTGGCAGTTTTGTATGGGAGAAACTAATCTTATATTATTCATAGCTACTTAATTATTAATATTACTGTTTCCAATCAAGCAGATGTGTAAAACTACCGGTATATTATTTTATTTGACCAATCTATATATAAATAAACTAGCTTAATATTCGTGTTTCGCTATAGGGAATTTGATTGTTGCATCACCATGATTCATAATTATTGTCATATTTTTCTCTCATTTTCTTTCATTTATTATTTCTTGACAGTGAACTATAACATGTGCATTCAATTAGTTTGGTATTTATTGTTCACTGGCTGCCCACCAATCGTCTTCGTCAAGGTATGCGTGCTAAATAAATTAAATCAATAAAAAAATAAAAAATTCAGAGTGAAGACCGTCTTCTTTTTCAACCGCTAAATCTACAGACTGGTAAATCACAGTCTTAGCTGGATGTTTGCAGATCACCCAGATACGCCTTTAATATGCGAATGCATAGATCAGGATAGTTTTGATCAGCTTACGTCTAAAATATTTTCTTAAAATTAATAAGTGCCAAATTTCAGCTCTCTAAGTTTAAGGAAAGAATACTAATTAATATTTATTGTTTTTAGGGTTTGTTTTACATTTCAACCCTTAGCAGCACGTATCAAAATGTAAAACTGGTTTATTTTTTATATGTATCTTGTAAGAAATATTTACAAAATTTCAGCTCATTTCAGCTCTCTAGCTTAAGGAATGTTTACAAATTTATATTTAATGTTTTTAGGAGTTGTTTTCACATATTTATCCCTAGCAGCACCAAACGAAATGTACAACTTATTTACTTTTCATATGTGTTTTGTAAGAAATAAATGTATAAAATTTAAGCTTTAAGGAAAGAAAACAAACAACATGTATTGTTTTAGGGGATGTTTCAACCCTTAAAGGCCAAATATTTTAAAATCCTATATAAGTGCGCCCCTAGCGCATTTGAGCAATATGTGTACCAAATATTTCACGCTCACCCCTTAGCAGAACGTGATCAAATGTAAAATTGGTTTATTTTTTTATATGTATCTTGTAAGAAATAAATATACAAAATTAACTTCCTAGCTTTAAGGAAGGTATAACAAACAATGTTTATTGTTTTAGGGGTTTATTGTTTTATTGTTTTTACCTTTATTCTAAATTTTCACCCCTTAGCAAAACGTGACAAAATGTAAAACTGGTTTACTTTTTATATGTATCGTATAAGAAATAAATATACAAAATTTTAGTTTTCTATATTAAAGGAAATTATAACACACAATACTTATTTTTGTATGGGTTGTTTCAACCCTTAAAGGCCAAATATTTTTAAATCCTTACTTATTGTGCATTTAGCTTCTATGAAAAATAAGTGTAACAAATTTCACGTTCCTAATAGATAGGCGTTTTGAGATACATAACAAACAATATTTATTGTTTTAGGGGTTGTTTCAACCCTTAGAGGCCAAATATATAAAAATCCTTTCTTAGTGCGCCTCTTGCCTCTATGACAAATAGGTGTACAAAATTTCACGTTCCT
>JAGFPH010016395.1:0-13378 GCA_018207615.1 Philaenus spumarius
TGTTGCGTCATCTTATATTACCTTTGGCAGGTTCTGTAGATAGTCCAGTTCAACAAAAACCAACGCCGTTTGTTACGCCGTTGTACCTTAGATTTGTCAATTTCGTAAATAGTCTAGGTAAAGTATAGGAAAGCCATTTTTTGCGTCGTTGGATCTTAACTTTGGCAGGTTCTGTAGATAGTCCAGGTCAACATATAACAATGGCATTTGTTATGTCGTTGTATCTTAACTTCGGCAGGTTCTGTATATAGTCCAGGTCAACATTGTCCTGTTGTAAAAAAAACTTGTATAAGTTTTATTCGTGGTTTGCTTACTATTAAAGCAAAAACAAACCACTTTTTTTTTATCTGTGTTAAACTAAAAGTATCTTGGATAATGTAGTAATTTCAACGAGAATAGAAAAATGTTCTTCTAAAATGGATTGTAAACCATACAAACTTTAATGGATTTTGGAAAACTCATAAATAATTACTTAAATAAATTAGTTCTATAGTTGCATACTTTTAATCCATATTACTAAAATATTAACTATATATTGTTTTTCCTCGGGTTAAAAGTCAATACATCTTTTCACAGAATAAATCATTAAAGAGCCATGGGGAAACACGGCGGGCAGCCATTTCATTACCAATTAATAATACGTAGATTAAGTGACGTGGTTATTTTGTGAAATCAGTATTCGTTTGTAACTTTTTATTTGGAATTGTTTACCTAGAAGCAACACAATGTTATAATATTAAACAATATGAGGTTTAGTATAGTAAATAAAATATATCAGTTATCATAATTTAAAAATACAAAAATGAAAATGTAATTTGAAATTGTATAAATATTTTAATAACTTACAAAAGTTTATTTAGTAACCAATAATATAAGTAGTAAATTAAATAAAGTATAAAATGGTTTAATGCGAAATTCATAAGAAACCAGTAGTTAATTATTCGAAAACTATTATTCCGGCATTAACATACATAAAAGTTAATGTATTTGCGGCAGTCATTTAAGTGTAATGATTCATTACCATCATCACAACCGAATGTTTGATCAAAGTAAAATTATTTACGAGTACTCACCAATACGTCATGTAATGAATATAAAACAATAAGCAATTAACCAATAAAAATAACAATTAATAGGAATTAACAAATCACCTTAAGTTGTTCAGTGATGTGACATCGTTTCTTTTATTACTAAATCACGTTTCAAAATCGGAATTTTACTATTAGTTTACCCCTCCTTAAAAACAACAAAACACTCCTGTAAACATATACACTACACACACATATTATATTTGTACTACACATATTTACAACGTTGAGTCACGGGCGCACTTAGATGGTTTAAAAACTACTGACTGTTGCTGTGAGGCAAGGATTAAAGATTAGTTGGTTGGTCTTATCAGTATATTGCATCTCAAAGCTGTATCATACAAGAAGGACAGATAATGTTTCACTAAGGGTCTGCTGTAGGGGCTGCCATCTTGGATTTGTATCCCATAAGAGCAAAGTTAAATTTCAAACCATTTATTTCTATTATTTATTATCATAAAATGTTTTGCAATGTCTTATTTTAAGCACAATACGCATCCGTTTTGCTTTTCACATAAAATATTTTTTTTATTTGTCACGTAATTTACATTTTTGAAGTACCAAGTTTGAACTTTTTTCTTTACACAATACAAAAATGTATAGTTAAAAGTGAAAGACAATCCGTATCCGCAATTTTATAAAGAATAAATTACACTGTTTAGATACGGCTAGAGAGAAGCGCTTTTCGTTTAATGGAGCAAACCCTTAAGTTTAATTATATTGTCCGGTGATTATTTGAATGCTTTGTAAAATCTCAAATTCCTCTTGCATTTCTCAACCGTCCCATTTTTTTATGTGGAGTGGTGTCATGTTTGTTTCAAAACCTGTGTATGAGTGATCGCAATGAATTAAAATGTAGATATATTTTCATATAAGTTATTGTTGGGCCAATATTCTTTAATATAATCTATAGACGCCTTATTTCTTGTTTATAATTGTGTTTGCGTTTTTACTCAATAGCTTTTGTATATTGTTATTAGTCCAATGTGTGACAATGATGTTATGATTACTAAGTGCATTTTTCCGAATTTTAGGCATGTATTGGTGCAGATAAAATAAAACCTGAAAACAAAATCTCACAATAAATACGCTTACTAAACTCAAACGCGTTTCAACGACAATGTCGCCATCCTCAGTGATGCACGGGCTACAGTAACCAAACTATAACTGATCGAACAGTGTGACAACGCACCATATAAATACTTAACCAGAAGGGGCGTCTTCCACAGGGGGCGCGTCATAAACCTAAGCTAAGGCGTTCACCACCGCCTATCGTTATTCAAATACCTTAACAATTACAATATAACTTAAATACAATTACTAAACTAATATTAATATTTAACAAAACATAGTATTGCATAATTAAAGCATTTGATTTAATAGACTTTAATGTTCGAGGGACCAACTTGCTTTACGCAAGTAAACATATTGAAATTAAAACAATTAATTATACTCTTGTCTATATTAAGGCTCGGCTTTTCACATTCAAAACTACAATATTGGGTACCAATTTCAATGTTAAATAACCAATACATACCTTCACTATTAAGCATATTTTTGTTCTGTTTTTGTTAAAAAACGAAAGCTGTATTTTTTTTCTTAAAGTAAAATAGATTGTGGGTGTTGATTGCTAAGGATTTTTGCAATATCTCTTTTTGCAACTCAGAAAAAAATTAATAAAGTTTACTATTTTTTACTATTTATATCATACGTTTATGAAAAACAATAAAACGGTTTATGAAAATGTATTCGGCAATCAACATCCGCATATGACAGTACTTCAAAATGAAACCAAATTTTTAAATTTATTCTACGAATTAACGGGAAAAATTACTTATTTTGTACCATTGCTCTTATGGGAATCAGATTCAATATGGCGGGCAGGGAAGCGCACCCTTAATGTAGAATTGTGACTTTTATGTTCATACCTTGATTGAGGCGACGGACGGTATACATCCGGAGGACGGTGTATGCTAATGGCGATGCGATGTTCGTAGGCCTAAATGTGTACAGGTACCTGGGGAAGACACTTGACACAAAAGTAATTACAATAGTTTTCACTAACTAATATCACTGTTCACAGTTTGTAAATGCAAAACATAGACAAGTTTTTTTAATTGTTAATTTTATTACCGCGATATCTTTGGTTTTGTAAATTACGTTAACACATATCGATTCCATGAGCAAAAGGCGTACAATCCAAGCAATATGAATTTGTAGCTAAAATGATAAAGGAGATATATTATAAATGGTTTGCGACCAAATAATCGGAGCATATATAACCGAGAATAACTCGTAGTAGGCCTAATCTTATTTTAGTATCGGCGATGTAAGGATACATGGAACATACAGCGTGTATGACCAACTCATAAAAAAGCGTCTGTTACAATAGCGCGTTGCCTGTCCAGTCTCGTGGTTTAACGATAAATCTTCGGCTGTGTTTAGCTAGAGACCAATCAAAAGCCCCAAAAAAGTTGTTTTACTAGACCTGCATAAAACTGCTGTTGTTAAGCGGAGAATTGTAATGAGCTATCTTAAGCTGGCGGTGGGAATGCAAAATAACACGTAGCATTATTACATTAGTAAAGCATTCTGTAAAGGACCTAATTCACTATTCACAAATTATTATGTTACGGTAATTGTTAATATAAAAAGTTTCCCAAGTGTCCTATGTGTTGGATTTAGTTGGATTTTTCATCAGTTAGTTTAGAATTTTCTATTTTAAAATTATGATTTTCATCTGAACAATGCTTAGCCATAGCAGATTTATCAGGCCTGTTATATTTTAAATGGGAAAAATGTTCTTTCCCTCTTATCATACTTCTTATGGTTTGTCCTATGTATTTTTTATGACACATTTCGCAGTTAATGCAATAAAGTCCGGATTTGTCGTTTTATAGAATTTTGTCTTTAGGATGATCTAGCATCTTACCAAGATTATTATCAGCCGACAAAGGTACATTCAAATTTGCATATTTCTAATAACATATTTGTAACGATTTTCTAATAACATTACATAATGGTGGGGCAAAAGTTGTTTTAACCTATCGTTGTTGGGGTTTGTTGCTCACAAGCGTGCTCCTTGATTCCTTGATTTTCTTTAAATTAAATTTTCTTACTATGTTGTCTATTAATTCTTTTGAATACCCATTGAAAATCGAAGCACCATACATATATTTCAGTTCTTTCCAGTAGTTATCCTTAGATAACAGCAAGTTAACCAAGCTGTGAGCCATAGAATTATTAAAAGCGGTTCTTTTATGCGCTGGAGAATGGTGTGAGTCTTCCGTTATATATCTATCAGTATGCGTGGGCTTTCTATACAAGGCGTATTAAAGAAGGTGTGTGCATGCGCAACTTCTCCCTCCATTCCAGCCTACCCGTGACGTAGAGTGCTACACAGTCGGAGCTCCAGTCTAGACTCCTTCGGCATATTTACCGCCGAAACCTGTAAGACCTTCAAGCTCTATTGACGTCATATTATGTTATTAATTATAGGCAACATAGTGTATTATTGTAATAAATTTCTTATAATTAATAACCATTAATTATAATGCATTTTTGTGCCATGTTTGGCTTCGGTAACTCAAACAAAAAAGACAGCTTTTTACGAGTAAGGTTTCATCGGTTCCCAAGAAATGTTGATCTACTAAATAAAAAGCTACACTATCCCTGATTAACATAGGCTATAATTAATGTTAATAAAAAAATTTTGTATTTCAATATTTGTAAATTTAGTCGGAAAAAATCTTAGGTTAGACCCAAAATGATGAACCAACACATGTATTTACATTCAATACCACAGCGACCAATTGAATAAAATGACTGTTTGCTCCAATATTTCCATTAACAGCTGATTTCATACTTTGAAGTTATTATTTGTATTTTAAACTTTTAGGTTAGGTTTTTATTAAAGTATAGACCTGAGCCTTGCTGGTTCTTTTAACCTTTATTATAACTGCTTTTATAAAATATACGAAAAATTTGATTTGAACATTAACATTATTTACCATCTTAGCTTTGGGGTTATTATGAATCCTAAACAACTATCATAAAGAAAACATAAAATGATTATGTTTTAGAAGGTTCCAACGAGGTTGGCTTGCGAAGCACGCAGGGGTTTCCCCTATTTTTGTATATGTTGGATTTATAACTAAAAAATTGTGTAGTATTTTTCTAAAACCCTTACTTTTGAAATTTTGGTTTACCAATTTGTTTTTTTTTTTCATTTGAAGCGCAAAAATAGTTAGAGAAATTTGTTTAAATATTTTGTTTACATGGCAATGTTCTCCATACTTTCCTGAACAATAAAATGTATAATAGTGTACACTTTACTTGAATAGGATACATTCTAAGTGATAATGACAAGTGTACAAGCAGTAAAAAAGTGCCTGACGCTTAGACAGTTAAAACATATATTTTTAGAGTATTAACATTGTTTTATGTTTGAAGTGGACAGAATTTAAGCCGTAACTGAAATGCTGTTGTATGTTATTAAACAATTTTAAAGAGTAACAAAAATAAAATATTGGTGGTACAAATTATTTTATTTATTTGATGTATAACTCTTTAAAAAAAAAAAATATATATATATATAGCCCTGAAATATGCTAGGATACAATTACAGTTTAAAAAAATAATTACGAAATTATTTTATTACAGTAAAAAAAATATATTTATTAGTAGTCAAATTTACGATAAATAAGTAATCCTGTGACTAAATTTTGACATAAGTAATCTAGGGTTAATACTGAAATAGAACTCAATGTTGTATTCACCACGACCTTTTATTTATCACCTAGACTAGGCTACTATTTTTTTAATTATTTCATTGATAATTAGTTTATATTAATTTTGATTTATTATTTATCCATGGGTAGGCTAACTAAACAATCACAATTTTAGATAATTTCAATTTTTGAAAAGTAAATTTAATAGCCTACTAGTAATAGTAGGCCTAGTAAACATAACAAAACCAATAAATTTAAAAAATCACTATCTTATAGATGGTAAAAGGTTTTATCCTATACAGCTACTTAAATTTGTCAACTCTTTAAAAATTAATATTTATACATTAAACAAAATTTACCTGTTCACAACAATGTGAATAATAAATAACGAAGAGAAATGAGAACTAATAACAAATTAGATTAGCGTACATTCAATCGCCACAAGAAGATAGTAACTTTGGTTTTGATTACAATCTTATTATGTAGGACAGCTATAACTTTCATAAAAAAAATTGATGTCAGTATTTACTACATTTTATTCTCTACATTTCTATGTCTTTGAATGCCTCCCGAAAGTAAAAAACTTCCTCACTAAGGGTAGTTTTTATGTCATTCAAACCCGTATATTAGATTTAGGCTTGTTTCAAAATTATACGCCTAGAAATATTTGACCATGGACATAGATCATTTTAATGCTCACTTTATTACCTTTCCATCGATACCAAAAACATAATGTTTAGAAAACCATAAAGTATTTAATTCGCAGTTTGAGCAAAAGCTTACAATTGCGCTCGGAACTGCTGGTTCAGTGTGTAGCACGTGACGTAACTGCGCGGGCCGGACGAGTTCACGCTCCTCGATGCACACACCTTCTTTAATACGCCTTGCTTTCTATATACACTAAATGACAAAACATTGTTTTCCCTAAACACATTCACATCTAGAAACGGTAAGTTGTAGTCTTTTTCAATTTCCTTGATGAATTTTATATAGTGGAGTGAAATCCATTGACAGCGTCCCAAATTGATCAAGATTTTCGTTTTTATCAAATACGGCAAAAATATCATCCACATGACAAACACATACTCGCGGAAAGTTTTTCATTTAATTTTTAGCATTTATTTCAAACGAACTCATAAAAAAGTTAGCAATAAAACTAGACAAAGGATTTTCCAACGCGGTACCTTCATTTTGAACATAAAACTTATTATTAAACTGAAAGCTATTTTGACACATGCACAAATTTACAAGTAATAAAAATTCACCAACCTCACAGTCACTTAAATTGTTACAAACTAGCCACTCCTTAATCATTTCTATCGTCTCGGACACTGGAACACTTGGGTAAAGTTACACTACATCGAACGAAACCAAATATTCACTATTCGTTAATAAAATATTGTGTACACTTTTCACAAATTCATAAGTGTTCTTTACGGCAAATGAAGGAGGAGGAGTGAGTTCTTGGAGGCGTAACACTAACCATTTAGAAATTAGATAGATTAGCGAGTTAATTCCTGACACTACAGGCCGCATCTTCTTTCCTTCTTTGTGTATTTTTGGCAAACAATATAACCTCGGTAAAATTGGATTATTATTATTTTGTTTTATTTATTGGTGTAATTGGCTTTAACGAACTTCCTTTTGTCTGTTTCATTCTGTATAATGTCATGTTTGTTTTGTCAATGTTGTTTTCTTGTGTTTCTCCAACAGCTTGTCAACCATTTTACATTTGATTCTGTTTGATCCGCGGTATGTCTAATAATGTTTAATTCTTTCGAAATCTTTGTTTTCGAGTGGAATGGATAGGAGACGTTGAACAAAACTGTTATATGCGCCCATTTTCTGTGTGTATACTCAGTCATACCAAGGATTGTTATATCCGATTTAGTATCTTTTCTGAATATTTTTTCCTAATTATTTCGGATATTTTAGTTACGGTCACTTCAAGAAAATTAATTCTGCTATGTAATCGGTGTCCATACTAAACTGTAATTTTAAATTAATTAATAGAGTTGAAATAATGTTAAGGTTTTCCGCTTGTCTAGTTGTGCCGTTGAATACGATGAGGTATTTGGTTTTGGTAGTCCGGCAGACTAACGATAGATCCTTTAAAGGTCTCGATTGTTCCTTTTAAAAATCGTACAGTGAACTAAACGAGTTAGTACATACATAATTGAGGTTATGTAAACCTCATGAAACAAATTACCAATACGTTATCATGCTGATATGTTAGATTTACCATGTTGTTAGTGACGTTGTACTATCCCCAAAAAACGACAATGAATAAGGCGACCTTGGCTCAATTTAGCTTTGGTTTCCATACAAACAATGCACGTGTGAATTGCACTGGCAAATGAACACACATTGCACTTGTTATTATTGTATTAATAAGTCAAGATAAAGTACATTTTTTTAGACCTTTAGTTTTTTTATACACTCTGTTCAATAGGCCTAACCTCAAATAGAAATTCTTTATCAAAGAAGTGAGCAGTTATTAGCTTTGCTATTGGCCATGAGTCAATTGGAAAAGTATATAACTAATTATGCATAATACTTGTATAGGAATTCCACTAAAATATTATCCTTACTTTGTGAATGAATGTACATTTTTACTTTGATGTTTTAACATAACGTTGTATTTACTTAAAAAGTACAGAAATGTTTTTAGTTACACAACACATTTTATAATGGAAAATATATTAATTACTTTAAAATCAAAATTTAAATAAAAAGAAACAGTAATTAAAGCGACAAAAATACGTTAAAATTATGAAAGGTTTCCAGACTTTTAGTAATTGCAGAAGTTAATCCAAATTCTATTATTTCTTCCTTACTTTTTCATTATGATTCCGCCCCGTTCCAACTTCAAACAAATCTTAGAAGCTAGTTCATCAGGAATTAATTGTACCTTCGGTCTACGTCGAAACGGATAATTAATATACATTAATCTGGCTGTGTTTTTGTATACAGTGGTTTGTCCAGTAAGGTAGCATTAATATAATACATTTAATCGTATACATTGTCATTTAATATATATCTATGCAATGTAATACGAATTTTATTATTTTATTTTTAGATATTTATGACATGAAAGTCTTCTAGGATACACAAATATTTATGTTTTATATAATAGGGTTCAACAAACTATATACTATCATATACACTCTTAATATCACATCTCAGATTGCATAAAGAATGTTTCTCCTATTACAAAATTCTATACCTTTAATTCCCAAAGGTGCATATTTAATAACATACTGGATCGTTTCTGTAATTTATGCACACGAACTAATGAATCCGAATATGTTTATAACCGTCAATATTTATTGTATAATTTCACGGAATTATAAACATTGGTTTTAGAAGAAGAAGATAGGTACTCGAAAGGCTACCATTTATTACATGCTTTTCTTAAACTCACTACCTACCTTTCAACCGGTGGACCGGTTCGTGGACCGGTGCACGGTCGCCTCTGCTCCTTCCGGATTGCCTCGGGCTTTTCCGTAAAGCACATCGCGTTACGACTGCTCTCTCGCATTCGTATGTCAAAAGAATTAACCCTCAGATAGGGGAGTGGATTGGACCTGAGGACCAAAACTGTTCTGAAAATCCAATTTATGACGATAACCAAAAATTAAATAAACAAACGTGCTTAATTGGTAATTTTTTTAAACATGCTTTCATATCCATGAATAACATAAATAAATAGATTCGAACTAAATATAAAAAATAACCCACATATAAAATTAATTCTTCCTCAGCGAATCTGATATTGTAATGAGACTTGATAGCTTGCAATCTTTTTACTTTTCACAAAATAAACACACCCAAAAAGCATTTGTCGTACTCTTGCGAAGTTCCAAAAACATCACGACCCATGCTTTTTGGGTGTGTTTATTTGGTGAAAAATAAAAAGATTGCAAGCTATCAAGTCTCATTACAATATCAGATTCGCTGAGGAAGAATTAATTGTATATGTGGGTTATTATTTATTTTTTAGTTCGAGTATATTTATGTTATTCATAAATAGGAAAACATGTTAAAAATAATTTTTTTCATTTATTTTATTCAATTTATGTTACCATAGTGAAAAACGACAATTTGGTCATGTCAGTGGATTCTTAATCCCATTTGATTAAATATGAATATTGGCGTTTTAAGGATTTGTAATATTTATTACATATAACTTACAATAGTTAACAAAATAATGAAAGATCCACTTAAACAGTTTTTACTATAAGTGTTTAATGTGAGAATTATTCATACAATGGAACACATTGAGTCAATAGCCGATTTCATGATAACCTTGTTTAGTTTGTCTGGAGTAATTATTGTTGCAATAACTGCTACAATCCCGTTTCTTAAGTAGATAAGGTAATCCGCTAACCGAGGCACAAACACATGATCCTTTATAAATACAGAAAATTAAAAATTGCATGGCGTCATATCCAGTGATCTTGGAGGCCATGCGAAGAAATCTCTAACATCCGGCCCACGGCTGCCAATCCAACGTTCGGCTGCAACGTCGTTTAACCAATCGCGTAATAAGTTATACTCTCTAGGCTGCTCACCATGTTGCTGTCAAATAAATTACTGTAGTTCAGCTTCTTCTAATTGAGAAAAGATCCAAAGTTGAAGCTCATGAAGATTAGAAAGTTCAGTTACAGTTGCTTCTGCAAAAAAACAAAGGCCCGTAAACTTTCCGCCGGGATGTGGCACCAAAAATATTCAATTTAATGTATTCTCATTGCAACTGTACCATCTCGTGGTAATTTTCTGATCCACATACGCTTAAATTATGAGTGTTCACAGGAGAAATGTCGATTCATCGCTAAATATGACACGATCCAGAAAATCAACATCGGCATGCAGCAACATATCTTTTACATACGTAAACCATTGTCCGTAACACAGCGCTTGTCATAACTGCAAACCATAGAAACATAGTTAAACTCTTTACACAGACGTCACTGTTCAAACGCAGTTAAAGCTCAAAACTGAAGACACCATCTACGGACGTTATTATCACTTTGATGACTACATTTGAACTAAATTCGGAAAGTACGTTTCTCTTAACTGCAGATTTAGTCCTTCAAAACTGTAAAAAACAAAAAGCTTTCTGTTTACTAACAGACATGTTTGCTTCTAGCGCTTTCTTAATTAAGGAAGACAGAGGAATCACTGCATGTGCATGGGTGCAGGTGTTCCAACAAAACTGTTTGAGTTGCTCTTTTGTTGCTATTTATAATTGTGAATTAGGCCTAAATATAATAAATAATACAAAACAATAAAAGAACGATATTAACTTTGAAACACCTATCAATTGTTTATATGTAAAAGAAAATGCAATCTTTTTAGGTCATTACTAGGCATAATACAAGACGTTATTATGTACTAGCATAGATCATGAATAATAAATAGATCTTGCATCCATACGGGGGCTGTGTGCCGGAAAAAAGGTTGTCGCGAAAATAGTGCATGATCGCGCCGAGAGGTAGCGCTAGGGAGAAATCATTGGTAGCATAGGTGTTTCAAACAGCTTCCATCGTTTCCCCAATAGATAGCGCCACAAAAGTCGAATTTCCAGTGGAACAAAATATTGCATTGTATCGGAGTTCTATTAGGTTATCCAAATAATTTTTTTAAATTATGGTACTAGAGACAGTATTGTAGTTCAGGGCTTGCCATATCTGACACGTAAACTCAAGGTTTACAGTTTGGAATCCGTGTAAAACAATGGATGTTTTTCTAGTAAGGAGTAATAAGTTGAATTATGGTTGTGATTGTCTTTTTAGTAGGTGATTTTTCCCTAAAGCAAAACCTGAGTATATACATTTTTTTAATACTAATATCATTATTCGATCTTACAAATAGGTACAATCTTTTATAGAAATAATTGAAACAAAAAACTAAATACAACAAAATATCAGATTCAATTTCACAATAAATTTATCTAAAAATGTATCTATACTTGGTTTTAAAGCGTTTATTAAACTAAAATATAATATTACACTAAACAAACAAATTGAAAGTAATTGTAAATAAGATTAAGTTTTTTTCAAAGTTGTGTATACAATTATTTCATAAATATAATGAAATAATAAATTTACAGTAAATTTAATGTATTAAATAAATATAAATGAACTACAGCTAAGATGACCTTAAACAAATTGTACAAACACTAAGTAATTCGGCTTGAAATAGATAAAGGGAAGAAATTTACTTAAAAAATTTTAAATACTAAAACAAAACAGTGTACTATGATTTTTTCAAAGCAAAATAAATACAATAATTGTTCTTATGTGAAAATCTATTACTGGGAATTTAATGTTCGAGAATATTATTTTGCTATCTAAGTAAGTTAACTTGTCCCGCCTTAGGGAGTTCATAAATTAAAAAACATACGTATGTGACCTAAATGTATTGCATTGCTAAATTATTGTATTTAAAGAAAGTGTTGCATCACAAGAAATTACAATTTATATAATTTCCTTTTGCCAAGAGTCCTGCAGTCGCAGGTAAAGTTTAATCAATTTACTACCACATAAATACTAAACAAATGTATTTGCCCTTTGAGTTAAGGATTGCAGATGTACAAAAATGTTTCAGGCTAAACTTTTGGTCAAATTTAGAATATTTACATACATATTGTATTTACTAAGAGAAGGGTAAGTTATCTGTTCCGCGACATCATTTTGCTAAATTTTTTTTTGTTAAAAACTGTTTGGTACAAAAGTTTTAAATAATATTTAACAAGTTTACAATAAATTTGAAAATGCGTCTGTTAAGGTAGTTAGGTTATTTGTTCTCCAACTCCTATATTTCCATCCCTTGAGCTAACGGTAGGTGTTATACAAATCTTCTAACACACTTTTTGTTATTATTATTAAAAGGTGTAATAACTTTAAACGAATAAAGCAGTTTTCATAAAAGGTGGATTTTCACTTAAAAAGTATTTCTTATTTCCCTACAATTGTCAAGATTTTAACCATAATCTATCACGACCAACATTTATCAGACCTAAATCAAAGGTTTAATCTATATATATAAAAGCCAAAACCCACTGACTCACTGACTCACTCATCACGATTTCTCAAAAACTACCGAACGGATTGGAATGAAATTTGGTACGTAGCTTCCTCTAGGGCCATAGGTGCTCACTAAGAAAGGGTTTGAAAAAAAAATCGAAATTTTAGGGGGGTTTGGGGAGATCAAAGTTGTTAAAAAACGATTTCTTCAAAACTACCGAATGGATTGGAATTAAATTTGGTATGTAGCTTCCTCTAGGGCCATAGGTGCTCACTAAGAAAGGGTATGAACAATTTGGAAATTTTAGGAGGGGTTTGGGGGGATCAAAGTTACTAAAATCATAATTTCAGATCTTTTATTATTATAACAATAGTGCTTATATTATTTAAGATCTATATATATAAAAGCCAAATACCACTCACTGACTGAACACTTAAAAATAATACAATTACGTTAAAAAGACTGAAAATACCAACCACCACGGGCAACGCCGTACGGGTCAGCTAGTTATATATATATATATATATA
>JAGFPH010016396.1:0-19379 GCA_018207615.1 Philaenus spumarius
AATAGGTCTATTCACGACGGTGCTGAATAGCTGCAAAATGCTTCGCAAGCCATTCCGCATGTTGGGAGTATCTTCAACACACAAAGCATTGCGTGCTTCTCACGCCAACCCCACGGTAGAATCCACCACATGTCTTTGAACCGGGTACTTCTATGGTATTTTACGTTTTGATCGATTTTTGGGGGAACCAAACGAGATATAAGATCGCGTAAAAAAACAAAATGTGCAGAATGACATCCTGCATTTATATTTGTAAAAAAAACTCAAAAACAAATTCATTCTCGTAGAAAAAAATCCCAAAAAACTGTTACTTCCAGTCACAAAACGTGCTTCCGGTTGTTGGATTTTTTTGGCTAACGAACTCGTCCGAACGACGTAGACAACCAACATGTGTACCAAATTTGGACCAAATCGGACTTAAAATGTGGCAGCTAGAGTGCGAATACATATATACATATATATGATTTTTAATGACACCCCAAAACGTGTTCTGGGAACCATGATCGGTGCTCATTTGCTACTCCCGACCTTGGGTCTTACCGTAAGGGCCACTGCAATAGCTCATTTTTTCTATGGAAATTCGCTAATAACAGAACAAATTACCCCAAAAGTACCATAAAAAGCGAGTTTGTCCGCTGTGAGCGAAGCAAAGCAGTCGATAATTCGAGAACGAAAGGTCGAGCTGCAAAGTCGCAAAGCGCAATTCGTAGTCCGAGGTTGCAAGATCGAGGTGCAAACTCGCGGAACGAAGCAGCGCTTGAGTCGGGACTGGAGGCTGCGGTGCGAACAAATTCTACTAATTAGTGGACCCGGCAATGCTTCGCTATTGCTATTGCTTGATTTACCTAACCTAAAATTATATTCAGTTTTTGATCCAAATCAGTTGTTGATCAAAATCAGCTGTTTTAAGCTTTTCATACGAACAGCTGTTTTTTGTGCCCCTGATAAAATCAAAAGAAATCTTTCTTCTTCTTCCTTAAGATTGACCTTCCATAAGATTAACATTGAAACTTTGAGGGCCACTGGGGCGTATCCCTGAGGACCGATGTAAATTATAATGGGATTCTGCTCATCTACAGGACACTACCTTTCTAACGGTTTGCGCAAATTTCTTCTACGATGCACACAAGCTGAGAAAAAAGGACGACAAGTTTTGTGCTAGCCTATTAATATATATAGATACATATTGTAAACATAGGCAGTTATTCAGCACCTTCGTGAGTAGACCAATTTCACAAATAGTTGAAACCATAAAACATGTAAACTTAATTTTGGAAATCCACTCAACTCGCGTGAGCGGTTCAGCTGCGTGATCGAATTATTTACTCTGGTGTCGCCGATTTCTCACTCAAGAGTTACACCAGAGTGTATTGATGGTGTTATTATTCTAGCTCCGCCCCAGAGAGTACTGGTAATAACATCCCAGGTAGAAGCCCGATTTGTTTTAGTCGCCGTCTAGCTCTGCGAGAGTAGCAATCTAGACGCTGAAAGACTTCGTGACGTTGACTTTGTGTCTGGGACACTTTCTAAATGTGTTATCATCGCGTGCACGTTTGCATCTTCGACAAGCTTTTATTCACATTTATTAGCGAGGAAAAATGAGCTATTGCAGTGGCCCTTGTGGTAAGACCCAAGGTCGGGAGTAGCAAATGAGCACCGATCATGGTCCCCAAAACACGTTTTAGGGTGTCATTAAATATCATATATATACAGGGTGGGACAAAGTTAGTGTTAAAAACTTCGGGAAATGGTTATATGGGTCAAAATAAATAGAAAATCAAGAATAATATATTTTAGAAAAACGCTTCATTTTCCAAATATGCCCCATTTTGTTTCTTTTACTAAATAATTAATATTTAGAGAACAGTTTAACCGATTGAGTTCAAACTTGGCACGAAGTTTAACCTAATAATGATCTATCTTAAGAAAAACAATTATATCAAATCATGCATTTAAAAATGGCGGCAGTTTGAATATTTCAAACCTAAATTACTCAAAACCCGTACATTTTATCAAAAAAGGTCAATGTACCTTTTTTTGTAGCCCTTTTAATTCCCTATCGGATGATTTAACTTTCAAAAAAATCGGATGATGAATAACACTTTAAAGTTAAATTAAAGATAATGACAGCAAATGTACATACAATATTGTAGTAGCCTATTTACTGTGTTGGTATAGGATGCCGGGTTGAATAAACCAATTATTACACATAACTTAAGCTTTATCCTGCATTCGATTGTTTTAACAGTTACACCAACTGATAGGGAATCAAAAGGGCTACAAAAACGTGTCTTGACACTCCAACAATCGGAAGCACGTTTTTTAACCGGAAGTAACTATTTTTTGAGATTTTTCCTACAAGAATAGATTTGTTTTTGAGTTTTTTCTACGAATATAAATGCAGGATGTTATTCTGCACATTTTGTTTTTTTACGCGACCTTATAGCTCACTTGGTTACCCCAAAATCGATCAAAACGTAAAATACAATTGAAGTACCCGGTTCAAAGCCATGTGGTGTTTTCTACTGTGGGGTTGGCGTGCGAATCACGCAATGTTTTATGTGTTGAAGATACTCCCAATACGGGGTTGGCGTGCGAAGCACGCAATGCTTTGGGTGTTGAAGATACTCCCAATATGCGAAATGGCGTGCGAACCATTTTGCAGCTATTCAGCACCGTCGTGAATAGATTTATTTCCCAAATTGTTGTTTGGAACCCTAAGACATAGGCCTATGAACTTAATTTTGGAAATTTGCTTAAATCACGTCAGTGGTTCAGCTGCGTGGTCGAATTATTTTTCTTGAGATAGGTCATTGTTAGGTTAAACTTCATGCCAAGTTTGAATTCAATCGGTCAAACCGTTCTCTAGATATCACCTATTTTGTAAAAAACAAGAAAATAAAAAGACATTTCCGTATAGTTGTGAATCACCCTGTATATATTGCCAAAATATTGAACACATTTTTTGTGAATATTGACAATTAACCTTTAATCCGTACGGATTATGTACTACTGCTTTTTGTTCAAAGCTGTTCAAAGCCTTCGTGAGTAGACCTATTTCCTTAATTGTTGGTTGAAATCCTAAAACATAGGCACGTAAACTTAATTTTGGAAATTTGCTCAACTCACGTCAGCGGTTCAGTTGCGTGGTCGACTTATTATTTATAGAGGTTACATTAATATAATTTGTAGGCCTATACAATGTGCGTTTTCAAGTACAATTGTTTTCGCCTGCCGATTGTCCGTGTTTTATCCTCTTCTAATTAATTTTCTATGTTAAAAAATGACACGCAAAATACGCAATTACTATTTCACTGCTTTCCCTCCCGATCAGTCACTGCAATGACTCGCCGGTCCTACCAAATATTAATAGCTGCCAATCCGATTCCTCTGTGGAAGTGTATCATGGTCGGGTCCACAGTTTGTCGGTCTGCTGAAAGCGAGACGTCTGTTGTAACGAGCGGTCATAAAACAATGGCCGCCGGTGATTACGTGTCGGAGGAATGTAAATTAAGCTGTCAGTGGAGGTAATGGTGACAAATGAGCCTTCGCCACACCTGGGCGCGCATCATCAGCTCCGTATTAACACCTTCTTCTATGATTTAATTGCTTTCCATTGTAGCGCTGTGATTAACACTACACGGTAAACAGTGCGGTGATCGGCTGATTGGTCAGGAATAAACGGATCAGCTGTTTTGTTTTATTTTAGGTTAGCGATGGAAAACTATGTAACGTTGTAAATTTGCAATTCATGTAATCTGTCCCTCAGTCGACTCTGAGTGTGGTAGGTAAAACAGTGCATGAATGAGTCTGGGAAAGTATAAACGGATGTTTCGTGTTTGGATGTTCGACCTTAATGTTTTGTTTTGTCTATTCCCGCCTATTTACATTACCATTTTACTTTTATGACCTATTATATTTTGACAGAAAGTTCCTATTGTAGCTGTTACCGTGGCAAATGTCTACCTAATTATTCATTACATGTCTATATACAAGGTGTCAAAAAAGTCTGGGTACGGCTTAATATCTCAAAATGTACGAGTCTTATGCGATAGAAATAAAAGTTATTTTGATAGAAAAAATCAAAATGGCTGTAACTAAAATTTTTTAAATACTCCCAAATATCGTTGTGTGGCATATCGTTTGAAAGCTTATTTAATTCTGAATCCAAAAAGAAGAAGAATTAAATTTAAAAAAAAAAATAGTACTGCAAAGTGGGGCAAAATTGGAAAACACGATTTTGTTGTTTTTGGCCTCCATTTTTAATAGGTTAAAGATATGGATGGGAATATTTCACCGTTCCTTTTCTCTTCAAATTTTACATCGAAATGATGTATCACATGACCACCTTCCCATTTAAAAAAATTAAGTTCATTCCAAGATGGCGGATCCAACCAAGATGACGGACAAAATTTCAAACTCGCCAAAAAGTAGTTCTTTTATGGTTGTGAATAACTGCTTTTATTTCTATCTCATAAGACTCGTACATTTTAAGATATTATGCCGTACCCAGACTTTTTGACACCTTGTATATATAAACTGGGTGATTTTTCCGAAATAAAATAAATGATTTTTTTTTATAAATGCTTTCCTATCCACGAATAACATAAATATACTCGAACTAAAAGATAAAAAATAACCCACATATGAAATTAATTCTTCCTCAGTGAATCTGGTATTGTAATGAGACTTGACAGCTTGCAATCTTTTTACTTTTCACAAAATAAACACACCAAAAAAGCATGGGGCGTGATGTATTCGGAACTTCACAAGAGTACGCCCCACGCTATTTCGGTGTGTTTATTTTGTGAAAAGTATAAAAATTGCAAGCTATCAAGCCTCATTACAATATCAGATTCGCTGAGGAAGAATTAATTTTATCTGTGGGTTATTTTTTAGTTCAAGTCTATTATGTTATTTGTGGATAGGAAAGCACGTTTAAAAACGTGCTATTTATTTTATTTTTTACTTTTTAGTTATAGTCGCAAATTGGATTTTTTCGAAAATGTTTGGCCCTCGGGGCCAACCCTCCACCTCCCTCTATCTGAGGGTTAAATTTTTTGGTTAATATACGTACGCGAAAACGCAGTCGCAACGCGATGAGCTATACGGAGCAGCCCGAGGCGATCTTGAAAGAGCCGAGGCGAACGTGCACCGGTCCACGCACCGGTTGAACGGTAGTGAGTTGAAGAAAAAAGCATGTAAAAATACCACCTCTACTATTTAAAAGACGAAATTAGTTATGTAAAATCTTATCTTGAGACAGTTATTCATAGAGTACAAATCCCCAAACCCTCGTCCCCTTCTACCGCCCCACCTCATAAATTTGCAATGGACACATATTATGGCTTCTGTTACAACCAATTAAATCCCTTTAAAAACCATGGATTTTTTTGGTGAGAAAATAAAAAAGGGCTTATTTCATTCAAATTCATTTTATTGTGTATTCATGGATATTACAAATTTTAACTACAATTTACCAATCTAAGCTCGGCGTAATTTTAGGACGACGTATTTTATATTAAATAGGGAAAACCCCTGCGTGCTCAGCACGCTAACCCCATTGAAATCTTCTATACCCATAATTATGTTCTGTTTTCTTTATAATAAAGGTGTATGATTAATAATAACCTTAAAGCTAAGATGGTAAATAATTTTAAATATTTAAATCGAATTATTTTGTATTTTTTATAACAGCAGTTATAACCAGCATGGCTCAGGTCTACACTTTAATAAAAACCTAACCTAAAAGTTAGAAATACAAATAATTGCTACAAAGTTTGAAATCAGCTGTTTTATCTGTTATTTTATTAAATTGGTTTCTATGGTAATAAATGTAAATGCATGTGTTGGTTCATCAGTCTAGGCCTAAAATAAGATTTTTTCCGACTAAATTTTCAAATATCGAAATAAAAAAGGCTTTTATCAAAATGAGTTATAGCCTATGTTACTCAGGGATAGCGTAGCTTTTTATTAGTAAAACTATTATTTCAATCGGTTCAATAGTTCTAGAGTTAACCCCCTACATACAAACAAACAAACTTTACCTCTTTATAATAATTATATACAGTATAGATATTCCGACGTTTCCTAATCCTGTATATTCAGTTTAAAACGTAAAATAAAAAGTATACCAAGTACACGTTGAAAGTGTACACAGAAAATATTACCTTTCGTATACCTTGAATAACATCATCTGTTCGTTACAGTAAAACTCCAATTATTATCCGAACTCCAACTATCCGAATCGCTTTCAGAATTTCAGAAAAGAAATAAGACTGGAACGTACTGCGATTTGCCAAATAATGATTCTGTCTACTCGCGCTATTGCACATAGGCTTAAAATACACGCAACGCTCTGTGTATTGAAAATTCTCCCAATATGGGGGTAGGCGTGCGAAGCACGCAATGCACTGTGCGTCAGCCGCTTCTCATAGTGTTCAGTGTCAAACTCACATGTGCGTCCTCATCAGTGAACGTGTTAACGCGATGATAGTACTCACGCGTTAAAGTTATAAAACGTGTATACGCGACAGTAGTATGTGCGGATAGTTTACTCCAGTCGCGTAAACGCGAAGCCAATCCCGAAAAGGTTAAACTAGACCCTTTTTATAGAATTCCAATTATCCGAATTTTTTACCATCCGAATGGGGTCCGGTCTCTATTGATTCGGATAACTGGAGCTGTACTGTATTTACAGTGTTTAGTGTGCCCCGTGTTTTTCACACACTTATCAACGCTTTTCATAACATATTATTAGTTAGCTTTATGTTATTCTACCCTTTGCTTAAACCTTTGCATAAAGGGAACCCTGGCCGACATCTGCAGCGCTCTCATCCACCGCCACTTTGATAATAAACCACCCTTTTCCGTTGTTTATGTAAAGGGATGGTCAAATCTTACACATCTGTCCGCAACGCTAATGGTATACGCTTTAGCTTTAAGTTGTGATGATCGGACCAGCTTGTATAAAGTATTACCGCAGTCTAAGAAAAGTTATTGTATAAAAAGGAAGAGTATTTCAATTAAATTACAAGTGAAAAAAACATGGACCAAGATCGGGATTTGAACACAATACCTTTACCATTCTGTGGTAACGCCCTACCGAATTAGCTTCTCTGATCACTCCACAGGTGAGATAAAATTGACCAATATCTAGAGTGATCAGGGTAGCTCAGTCGGTAGAGCGTTAACACGGAATGGTAAAGGTCCTGGGTTCAAATGGTCTTGGTTCATGTTTTTTCACTTGTAATTTAAATAAATTAACCCTTGCCGAGGAAAAGTGTAAGCAGGTAAATTATGTATTACAAATTAAAAATAATAATATTTTAGTTAAATATTTTTAAAATAATGTTTTAATAATACATACTTTATAATCAGAAACAAAACTCCTGGAAGAAGTCATCAGGGAAATGGATATGCTTGCTTAGACTTTTGGTCAGTATAATTATTTGCAATAATTTTATATGATGCAGGGTTAGTTAGTTATAAATATATGCATGATGACCGTGTGTTTCATTTGATGAATTATTTAAACAATCTAAACTTAGAATTTTTGATTAAATAATTGATTAGTTAGAAAACTCTGCTTGATTAAATGAGTATTAAATTATTAAATAATGTTAAAAATAAGGCTGTTTTATTCTCCGTAAACAATTGAGTAAAAGCAATTTGTAAGTTGATAAAAATATTGGGTCGCTTGGGGCACTGTAAGCTACTACCAGGGTCGCTACAGCCACGATTCATCCGGCCCAGACGCACTCGGCACTTAGAGTCTGCTCCAGTAAACGAGAAAGCAACCGGAAACGATACCGCTTCTCACCGCTTGCCTCATTTCAAACCATTTTATAAGTCTATCTTTTGTAATTGAGTGTTGAAAAAAAAAAAAAAACTGAATATTCTTTATAAAATTTCGAATCCGGCTTGCATATTATTTTTCATTATTAATTTTTTATTGTGTTAGGAAAACAATTCAAACTTTGTACTTGCAAAATGTCAATTACATTACAAATCAAAAGCATTTTCAAAAAATTTAAATTGCAAAACGGATGCGTATTGTGACTGTGCTTAAAATGAGTCCTTGCAAACAATTTTATGATACAAAATAAACGAAATAAATGGTTTGAAATTTAACACTGCTCTTATTGGATAAAAATCCAAGATGGCCGCCACTACAGCAGACCCTTAACCGTTATGTTTGCAGTCCTTTCTCTCTCACCAACATTATTTTATCCTAATAAGTAGGACTATTTCGTAATAAAGAAATATTAAATGACTGTATTTTCTGCTTCGGGTTATGACCGCGTTGTCACATGTTGAAGGCAGTTTGCCGACATACAGCGGTCCATCATCAGGGCAGATTGGGTAGAAAATATATTGATAAACGACCGTAAAAAAAAAATAAAATAAATAAATAATAATAATAAAACTGTTTGATAGGATATTGACAACTTTTTATATTTGTATGATATTATATTACAATTTATTTTTTTATTCCCTTGACACCCGGCCAGTTGTTTGTCTGACTCCGGTCTGTAATCATGTGGTTTGCCTTCAGGCGAGAGTTTGTAAGGTTACTGTAAGTTTTGTACGGTTTTGTAAGGTTATTTTGAACTTATGGTTATACCATCTGAGATTACTCACCAGTATCATGGATATTTTGAATGGTAATATTTTCAAAATTTGGGGCCTCCACCAGATCTTTCTTACGGACTAAATTTTAGCTTGGCATGTGACGTACTCCAAAGAACTAGGTAGAAATAAGTACAGAGATCTTTTCACAAAATTATTAAATATATTCTGAAATTTCTGAAAACAGTTCCTACAATGATTATTTTTCACAAAATAGTTGAATACATGTTAATCTGATACAATTAATTTCTACTCAATTTATCATTCCAAAAGTGATGAAATTAAAGTTTACATTCGTCTAAGGAGGGCGGTGCTAGTCATTTAATCTCCCGCTCTCAAAGCCTTCAAATCTATGTGTCTTATTTTAATTATTGAATTTGAAACTACTTCTAATTACTAGTACATCATAAAATCGTTAATTTAAACTATGACACCTCTTCTTTCAGTTAATAATTATTTGAATTCATCACTATAGTGCTGACTTGATATTACAAAACTTATTATATATTATTTATACATTTTTATATTATGAATGATATTAAGTTGCTTTGGTGACTGATTTCGATTATTTATGAGGTGTTTTAGAACCCTCTCTTCAGTTAATCCTAATAAACCAGTCCAAATACAATTATTTATTAATGAATGATTATTTTATTTTATTTTTGATTTATTTTAATGTTACTTCTGATATATAATGCTCTGGATATGATTTCGTTTGCTATTTAATTTTAACCCTCGAGAAATTAACAATCAAATGAAATATTAATGCTACTCTTATAGTTTTTTGTTCCCACTCTCACACACTTTGCACTTTTATTTGATTTTAATAAACTCCCTTATTGACTTTTATTAATTTTCTGTTACACATCACTACTGCACTTTATTCCTTGGTTTTGGTGGTTCCTGGATCCATTTGATGTATATAACTTGATTCAAACTTTGTTTAGTGATTATATTTTACTTGGATGATTTATCTTTGGTTACTGATGATGAAGTTACTTTATTAAATAATTGACGTAAAATAAAACTGATGCATTTCGAAAGGTTTGGTCTAGGTGTTGATTGATTGAATTTTAGTTGATGACAGACCTCGTGTTCTCTCTAAAATTTCCCCACCACACAGTTTCACGCATTTGAATTCTCCTTTGATTGGTATATTTGAATTTTATATTGTTCTGATTGGCTTTCCAGTTTTACAGATTTGGCAGTATTTATCGCGTGTCTGCACTCGTTGATTCACACAGAATAACGCAAAGCAGTGAATTTGTCTTAAGTAATTTAAACTGGTACATCCGTTGTAACTTCCTGTTGAAATAATATTACTCACAAGACTAGTCTGGTCTGTTTCTATTGATTCATTTATTATGAATTTATTTCAATTTTCTTTTATAATATATTATTATAATTATTTTGTTGTTGCTGATGTTAAAGATATTGGGTATTGGTGTTTCAAGTATTGGTTTTTACCTACCAATACTTACACTGTGTTTGTATTATTATGTTTTTTTACTTCTCAGTTTCAGCTGTGAGATGCACTATGTAGATGGTTAAGGTTAGTGGTATATTTTAGCTTTACTTGTTTTCTTTACATAGGCCTAGATCTCTAGGTTTATGTTCCTTTAGTTGTTAGTTATGATGGCAAATGTCCGAATAACTAATAATAAAATTCAACATCCATCATTAATAAAAGACAACTTCAAATAGAGAAATACAATTTGTGTTTAGTTTTCACTGTAAACTGATTTATCCCGTTTTTAAACTATTTTTAGAAAATTGTTTTTTATTACAAACCTAAAACATTAGGAAATTTGAAAAAACTTACATTATTAGATGTAAATTTTTTACAATTTCTTTTGATACATCGAGCATCGATATATCGATATTTCCAATCCCATATGTTTTAGGCATCGATACTCGCACTTGCGATACATCGATATTTAAAAAAAATCTATTTCCCTACGCAATTTAAGTGTTTTTACGCGATACTAATCTGTAAATGTAATAAAGGCCTATTGGAATATTACAGCCAATCATGTATTGTTTCTTCTATTGAAGGTTTAAAATTTGAAAGAAAATAATTTGATCGGCAGCTGAACCGCTGACGTGAGTTGAGCGAATTTATAGCGAACTGATAGTTGCTGACTACGGGGGTCTACTAGACCCTCAACATTTGATTGTCTACTAGTCACTATTCAACACCAACCGAGGTAGACGAACAAAAAGTAGGTAATTAGTATGCTAAAATAATATTATCACATTGTAACGTACACAAAACTGCAGCCTGCGCTCGCGAAAACCACCCCCTCGTTGGCGTAGTTTAAACCCAAATCGGATCAGTCGAATCGTTACGTCACTTTTAAACTTCATAAGCTTTGTATTTACAGTTGCATTTTGAATGCACCCTTTAGTCGCGTGTTTACACACAAAATATTCAGCGTTCTGTTGTACCAACAACGCGGCAAATAAATATTTCGTAGAGGCGTTAATTAAAAATCGATCGTCAACAAACAATGGTCTAATCGAATGAAGCTATTGTAAACAAGGGGTGGGTTGTCAGAGACAACAGAATTTGGTTAAGTCGGGGGGGAAGGGAAGGTGTGAGAACTGTTGCACCTGGTTAATTTATTGGAAATGCGACTTTGTCGTCGGGATTAGATGCTGTGATAACGTAGGGGCGGGTTCGAAGTTTAAAGGTCAATCAGCGCCCGACCGACAAAATAATCGTTACAATATTTCTATATAGTACAAGTAAAATAATTCGACCACGCAGCTGGACCGCTGACGTGAGTTGAGCAAATTTCCAAAATTAAATTTATAGGCCTATGTTTTATTGCTTCAACAAAGAATTTGGGAAATAAGTCTACTCACGACGGTGCTGAATAGCTGCAAAATGCTTCGCACGCCAATCCGCATATTGGGAGTGTCTTCAATATTCAAAGCATTGCGTGCTTCGCACGCCATTCCGGAAATTGGGAGTTTCTTTAACACTGAAGGCATTGCGTGCTTCGCACGCCAACCCCACGGTAAAATCCACCGTATGGCTTTGAACCGGGTACTTTTATGGTATTTTACGTTTTGATCGATTTTGGGGGAACCAAGCGAGCTATAAGGTCGCGTAAAAAAATAAAATGTGCAGAATAACATCCTAAATTTATATTTTTAGAAAACACTCTAAAAAATTTTCATTCTCGTAGTAAAAATGTCAAAAAATAGTTACTTCCGGTCAAAAAACGTACTTCCCGTTGTTGGATTTTTTTGGCTAACGAACTCGTCCAAGCGACGTAGACAACCAACATGTGTACCAAATTTGAACCAAATCGGACTTAAAATGCGGCCGCTAGAGTGCGAACACATATATACATATATATGTGTATATACTCTATACTCATATATATATATGAATTTTAATGACACCCAAAAACGTGTTCTAGGGACCATGATCGGTGCTCATTTGCTACTCCCGACCTTGGGTCTTACCTTAAGGGTCACTGCAATAGCTCATTTAAAAAAATTTAAATTCGCTAATAATGAGTAATTGTATCTTTAGATTATCTTTTTTGTGTACGTATTTTTATATA
This sequence comes from Philaenus spumarius, assembly GCA_018207615.1. Classification (NCBI taxonomy): domain Eukaryota; kingdom Metazoa; phylum Arthropoda; class Insecta; order Hemiptera; family Aphrophoridae; genus Philaenus; species Philaenus spumarius. Next base: position 12,210 of record JAGFPH010016396.1, read on the forward strand.
TGTATATAATTTTTAATGAAACCCCAAAACACGTTTTGAGTACCATGATCGGGGCTCATTTACTACTCCCGACCTTAGGTCTTACCATAAGGGTCACTGCAGTAGCTCATTTTTCCTATGAAAATTCTCTAATAACATTTGGGGGGGGGGAGGGGACCATGCGTGTACAAAAACCGATTTTTTTTGTTTAATGGGTAAGAAAGACTCTAGATATGAAATTTCAAGGGCTTAAGATTTCGTGTTAAAAAGCAAAATAAAAAAGCAGAAATTTCGCCCAGTCTCCCGTTATACGCGTCTTATTTTCGAAAACGCGTTTTGGACCTTTTAACTGCCATAAATATTCCTCCAAGATCACGAAAGTGGTGCCAATGACTCAAAATATAGGTGATGACATAAAATACAATTTCCGACAATTTTATGAAAATAATAGCTGGCCCGATCCGGCTTTGCACGGATAGACAAAACAAAGTTAACAAAAAAAATATTATATGAATAAATATATTAAACTATGTATTTATTATAGGGATGTTTAGTAACTTTGACCACCCCAAACCTCCCCTAAAATTTCGAATTTTTAAACCCTTTCTTAGCGAGCACCTAGGGCCCTAGAGGAAGCTACATACTAAATTTCATTCCAATCCGTTTGGTGGTTTTTTTTTAGTAACTTTGACCCCCCAAACCTCCCCTAAAATTTCGAACTTTTTGAAAACCTTTCTTAGCGAGCACCTATGGCACTAGAGGAAGCTACATATTAAATTTCATTCCAATCCGCTTATTGGTTTTGGAGAAATCGTTATTTAGTAACTTTGATCCCCCTAAACCCCATTCTAAAATTTCGAATTTTTTGAAACCCTTTCTTATCAGCACCTACGGCCCTAGATGAATCTACACACCAATTTTCGTTCTAATCTGTTCAGTGGTTTTGGAGAAATCGTGATTTAGTAACTTTTACCCTCATACCACCCCTAAGATTTCACATTTGTTGAAAGCCTTTCTTATCAGCACCTACGGCCCTAGAGGAATCTACATACCAAATTTCATTCTAATCCGTTCAGTAGTTTTAGAGAAATCGTGATTTAGTAACTTTGACCCTTCCTAAACCCCTTCTATAATTTCGAATTTTTTTGAAAACCTTTCTTAGTGAGCACCTATGGCCCTAGAGGAATTTACATACTAACTTTGGTTCCAATCCGTTCAGTAGTTTTTGAGAAAATGTGATCAGTGAATCAGTGGATTTGGCTTTTATACATATATAGATTGCATTTAGGCCTATGACATTTTTTGTATTCCAATTTTTCGGTTTAAAAACCTCTATTTTCCTTTTAAACCCCCCCCCCCCCCCACTTAAAAGTGCAGTAAAAATTTTCAGAGTATACAATAGTCTGTTTGCATTATTCGTCGCTATCTGGGTTGGTGAGCGAAGCGAGCATGGTTGAAGCCCCTAGTTCCATATATATGTAAATCACCGTAAGTTAAGTAAGTTTTATTCTGAAATGTCTGTACAGAGTTTCCTTAACTTGTACGCTCAGCTTAACTGTAAACCCAGTTTTAGACGTATTTGCTTGAAGAACAAACAGGGAGCTCTGTGCATGATGCATACTGACAAGAAGGGATGCTACCCCTAGCAGACCAAAGCATTTTGCAACTTTACATGCGCGGAATACTAACGTGACTGGACAAGGCAAACAAGTCCACAGTCAATTTGAATTTATAAAATTATAGGCTTCGGTCTAAACACAGTAGGCGCAGTGAGAATGTTTCGTGAATAAATAGTTGTTACCTTTTAACTTAATATTGTCTAATAGATGTACCCGCAGCAAATACCTTAAAGCAAAACTATCAGCAAAACCTGTAAAACTAATTTTCCATTTTGTATCCCTTGGATCGCGTCTGAGAAACAATAAAATTGTCAAATATGAAAGTTGTAAAAAATAAAATTTCGAATAGGCAAGGTGGTCCAGAATTTTCTCTAAAAGCTACAGCTGTTTAAATAGACGGTAAATCAAAATGTTACAAAAGTTTGTGTTATAACTCCTAAACTATGCAGCCTGCAGAATTGGCTCTGTGATCATTCGAATCCAATGAATATCTCGAAATGAATGTAAGTGCTGCCAGTCGAAAGTTCTAAGCAGACACGTGCCCAAAAGTGGGCGAAATTATGTCATTTGGTCACTAATGACGTCACAACTTTTGAACGAATGGACTTCGTATTTTTCCCGAAGACGTGCCAACACTTGCCTCAGTTAGACCCGATAGGGAAGCAGTCAAAGTTGCGTTGTGGATGTACATGACTACCTCTGAGGATTTTTTTAAAGTGAAAACTTCATATGGCCCGTTCGGCACTCATTGCGTGGGTATGCGAATGAAATCTCGCGTACCGTACCACAATCGAATCACGACAAAAAATACATGCGTGCTGCAAATTAAATTGACATTGTGCATCCTCATTTTGTAAGTTTTGTTAAAATAATTTATTTGGAATTACCTATGAAATTGACATTGTGCTTCCTCATTTTGTAAGTTGTGTTAAAATAGTTTACTTGGTAATACCTCTGAATATGAATGTCAAAGTGAAGAAATTCAAGCAAGCGCGGGAGTAACTATGACTCTCTTAAACTGTGTTGGAAACTATTGTTAGACCCTTTGTCACTTATGACATTTTAATTCGGCAATAGAAGTGCCTATTGCCAGTACCTCCACGAGGTCCAGCACGTACACGATTGATCGTCGCCTGGCAGATCCCTTGCGGGTATCTGTCGGTCGGCCAGTCGGCAGAATCTGGAGAGGCTAACCCCAAGGGAGGTCCGGCCTGCCAAGCCGTTCCGACCTAAGATTCATTGGCCCTAAAAGTTGTACTGCAAGAGGTGCTGTAGAGCACGGTGGTGCACCCTCGGGTCTTTCGGACACCATCCCAATGAACGCGACCAACACTGGTAATAAACGCAAGCCAATTTAACCCGATCCACTTGAAGCGGCCCAGGCTGGTAAGGTGCATCGCGGCCGAGGTGTATTGGGTGAGCTGCGTGCCACGCATCAAAGAAGTGACTGCGTCAGACCCTTCCCCCCTAAAATTGGTTTAGGGGATCACCGTCGAAGTGCGCTTGCAGTGAAGGTTAATGATGAGATAGCTGCCAATGAGGGACCTAAACGTGTTTGGTCGGCTGAAGAGGTCAGACTTATGGCGCGGGCAGAGGCTATTGCTCTTGGGCAAGGGGTGCGATTCATTAGTCAGCACCTTGAGGGTATTGTGCCTGGAAGGTCTTTAGAGAGCATCAAAGGACAACGTAAGAAGAACGATTACAAACTTCTTGTGTCTCAGATCTCCCAGGACTTTCACGAAGAGGTTGTAGTGGCGCAGGTTGAGCAGCAAGAGGCTCCCTGCAGCCCTCCCCCACCCCACAGCCCTGTCCCGTCTGCCGCGGTCTTGTCTCCTCTCGTTGAGTCGCCAACACGTCCAACATCATCCTTAGGGCGCCAGGAGTCCCCTCCTTCTGCATCTCCACGAACACCACCTGAGTGGGATGCAAGATACGACGATCACAGCTCCGCTGTTAGGTATCTTATGCCTACAGTGCGAGCATTAGCTGGCTGGCACGCTGAATTTCTCGTCCAGCTGGCCGGTGACGCGTTGGAAGGTAGGGTTGATGTGCGTCCTAGGATCGCGGAGTGGGTGCTGAGGCTATGGCCCACTGTTGCGCCGAGGTCTGTTCCTTATGGTGGCTTCAAAATCGTTAACCCGAACAGGAAGTTAAAACGCAAACTGGAGTATGCCAGGGTTCAGCGTCTATTCCGCAAGGATATGTCGCGGGCGGCCAAATCTATTTTGGATGGGCCCGCAGGTGATGGTGAAACACAAATTCCACCTTTGGGTGCATTTGAAGACCATTGGGCTCCCTTCTTTGGGACGCCCTCGAGACTCGTCCCTCAGGGTCTCCCCCCACCCCAGGTTGAATGTCTTAAGTTCATCTGGAGTGCGGTGACCTGTGAAGAGGTTGTTAATTCCTCAGTTTTTATCAGGTCGTCAGCCGGACCCGATGGCATTTCTCCTCGACTGTGCAGGGCCGTCCCAACATCTGTAAAGGATCTCCTTTTCAATATTGTTTTGCTTGTTGGCGGCTTTCCACCATCTTTGCTTGCTAGCCGCACTATCTTCATTCCGAAGAAAGGGGCTCCAATGATCCGGCTGGCTTCAGGCCCATCAGTATCACTTCGGTGATGGTGAGGCACATTCACAGAATCTTGTCATTACGTCTTGGATCTACGACAGTGCTGCTTCGACGACGGCTGCGCCGAGAATGTTGCAGTATTGGCGTCGGCTTTGTACGAAGCTAAATTCCATCTGCGCGAGATTCACGTGACAACACTGGATTGTTGCGAAGGCTTTTGACTCTGTGAGCCACGAAGCCATTGACCGTGTCTTGGCTGAGTTGGGCGTCCCTGTTGGGTTCAGGAGCTATGTTAGCCATTTGTACGCCAACAGCACAACCTTATTGGAAGTACATGCTAGCGTCGAAGACGGTGGCTTCGGTATCCGTTCACTTGCTACCACCGTTCCGGACCTCATCTATGACAGGTGTAAGAGTCTGGAACGGAGTAACTCGCCTTTTGTCAGGGCGGTCTCTAAATCAGCTTGGGTGCTCAGCCGACTTTGGTGGGCTGAGAAACTCCTTTCCACCCATAGCGTTGCGCCCTTAACTTCATGTCACAGGCGGGCGAAGTGGTGGTCTACTGGATTGTATCACAGCGTGGATGGCAAAGAACTTGTTGAGTGTGGCAGGACCAACTTATCAACCAGTTGGGTCGATTCTGCCACCACTGCCATCCCTGGGCGTGATTTCATCCAGTATGCTCATGTCCGTATTAATTGCCTCCCGACTCGGATCCGAACTACTCGCGGTGCGAGAAGGATGGGTCAAGACGTCAACTGTCGAGCAGGTTGCGGTGTGTCTGAGACTGCAGCACACATCATCCAGTCTTGTCACCGCACTCATGGTGGTCGCGTTAAGCGCCAAAATGCGTGTCAAAGACGTTGGCTGCAGCTCTCCGACAGCGTGGCTTTTGGGTCGAGGAGGAGCCGCTTTTTGATACGGATGAGGGCAGAAGGAAACCAGACCTAGTGGCGAGTAAGGATGACAAAGTCTTCGTGGTTGACACGCAGGTTGTCTCCGGCGCTTCTTCCTTGGAGGATGCGCACGAGAGGAATTTGGGATATTATGCGAACAATAATTCTCTTGTTCGCAAGCTTGGGGAACGCTTTCGAACATCATGTCCGCACGGGTTGCATCCAACGACCCCTGAGAGTCGGTGTTGGCTAAGCCAGTGTTGGTCCCTTTGTCTGGGCTACCCTTCCCACATATACTTTTCTTCTTCTCTTTCCGCCCTCTATTCAGCGTCTCCTTCGAGACGCAGTGGGACTTTAATCTTTATGTGTGTTCCGGGGAACAGTAAAAAAAAAAATAGCCAAATGCCTCGTCGGAATTTGTGATTCCTCATTTCGTAAGTTGTTATAAAATAATTGACTTGGTAATACTGTTACGAAGTGAGATGAGCTAGATTATTAATTTCTATTTTAATTTTATTAGAAGTAGAATTTTATTGGTAGCCTACGGATCAACACGATGAAATCAAACCGCATAGTCGCATTTTGTAGTAAGCCAACGACCGACTAGACGAGTAAAAGTGGGTGGAGACAGAGATGTTAAATAGAGACGACTAAATTCGAGACAGGACTTGACGAATGTAGGTGTACGTCGGGGCAACACGGGCTGACCGGAAGAAGCCACGACCATTTCTTGTGAATATTTGGGGAAATTGTTTTAGCATCAAGCTAAGTAGAATCAGTTTTGTTTGTTTCATAATTGAAGTAATTATTTATTTGAGTGATATCCGTATTCGAGAACTTTGGAAAGTAGATATATTATTTGAACTCGGTTTTATTTAAGAGTTAGGCATAGGATGTATTAAAGCTTATTGTTTCTGAACATGTTAGTAGAGCACTGTATTAAATAGTCTATGTATCTGCTATTGGAATTAAAGACATGTTAAAATATTCTTGTTGGGGTTTGTGTTATTGTAGCAAGTATATGATCCTCTCACGACATAATTAGACCCAAACGAGTAGTACTGTATTTAATAAGAAAGGTCCCTACGTAATAATACCACTGAAATGGACATTGTGCTTCCTCGTTTCCCGTTGGCCTTTGCTCCAGAACATTGCTCTCCCTAATAAAAGGCGGAAAAAAGTTATTGGTGCGTACGTTTAGTAGCAAGATAGATCTGTAGGGAAGTTTTTTTAATGCCAATTTATATGAAACTAGGGACTCCACCCATGCTCACTTCGCTCACCAATCCGGGTGGCCACCCTTGGCAACGAAAATGCAAAAATATACTCTAATATTTTCACGGAATGACGATTTAGCGGTGACATGTATAGTAAAGAATTTCTAGCATGGACCGTGATCTCGAGATGCGCAGTAGACTCGGAGTTAATTCGAGTGGTGGGGGGTCAGAGAAGCTCAGTCGATTACCGAGTTTTGAACGTAACACTTCGGTCTGGAAGTTATAGAACACAAGGCTGTCGCGACAACAGTGATAGTAAATAGCGTGGTGTCCCTTCCCCTCCAGCGGATGGCGTCCCCACTTGCCTAAATTCTTCCCTCCCGCCAGCGCATCGTAGAGGTCTTGCTAAAACTGGCGAGCTATACATGGCTAATGTATGACTGAGATCAAAATAGTTAGAATGTATGAGTTATTAGAAATAGGCACAACCTACACCAATAACTCTAAATGAGCACCTCATATTTATTATAGATGGTACCAGTCAAAAGTTATAACCAGAAGAGGGCGAAATAGTCGTCCTTGGTCACTAATGACGTAACAACTTTTGAACGGAAGGATTTTTTCGAATTTAGACTTCTCCTTCCTGAAGAAATGCTTCTTCTAATGGCTCAAACCTCAGCTTTATACGTTTGGCCGTTCTCAGTTGACGCCGTGACAAACAGACAGACAGACACGATTTTTTATATATAGGGATAGAGATGGTTGTTGCTCTTAATGTTTTAAATATTATCTAAACAATACAGATATTAGGCATCACCTACCGTTCCCTAAACACAGCATTCTGATTTATTCCCGCCCAGCGGTTTGTGTTTCCATGCTCGCACGAAACCG